>JAMQGT020002049.1:0-18245 GCA_024447675.2 Pterophyllum scalare
GTTGATTTGAAACATTTAAGTGTGGAAAATATGCAAAACAAAAATCAGGAAGGGAGCAAATACCTTTTCCCAGCACTGTATGGCCAATTTGCCAGTTAACCTAACAAGCATGTCTTTAGACTCTGGAATACTGGGAGAGAAAACACAGGGTACAAGGAAAACATAGATACTCCACATGGAAGGGCCAAACAAAGGTATTTTCACTGAATGCACTTAAATGCCTCCAGAATTGCAATGTGGGCGAACAACTTGATGCTCAACTGTAATGAAGTGTGCTGAAAAAACAAAACAACATTTGGACACATCACCAACCAGCTTGTCACTAGAGATTACTGAAGCATTTAATTACAACATTTAAGTGGAACAAGCAAAAATGAATATGAGGTTAAGGAAAGACATAGAACACCCAGAGAAGCTGGTTCCACCTAAGTGTTGTGTAGCTGGTTTGAGAGGCTCCACCGTGATGTTCTATCGCCTCACTCCCACGCTATGCCACTTCTCGCTCTTGAAATTACTGGAATCCATTAGCTGTCACATGGACAGTCTGAGAGCGTCATGACAGTACAGTTGCACATTAAATGGAGCACTGATGCCCTTTACATCCATACAGAAGTACAGCTGCAAGAGCATATAAGAAAAAAGGTAAAAAAAAAAAAGAAGGCTGCCAGAAAGAAAAACATCTACACTTGTTGATGCTGCAGATGTTGCATAATGCTGCAATTTACCGGCCTTTTACATTTCACATTTTACATCACATTCAAATACCTTGTGAAAGTTCTGCTGTAAATTAATTTGTATCAATTGTTAAATAAAATTACAGTTATAAACACTTAAAACACTCAAAGTTGACAAAAACTATTTACAGTATGAAGTTTGTTTATTACTGCAGCTGTTAGCATTCAAACCAGGTAGTGTTTGCTTGTACCCTCCTGTCAATCATGTTAAAGGACAGGGAATGAAACAAAACAACATTAGAGAAAAGGGTTTCAATATAAATTCTTAGTACAAAGTGTAAAAAATGACCTTGTTTGCATTTGCAGGTGTCCTGTTGATGTAATGAAAATTATAATGCAGAAATAATTGCTAAGGAGACATTGATGGACAGTATAAAATTGCTGTCTGCTTTCCAGATAAGAAAATACAGCACATCTCTGCACTATGGAAACGCAGCCAGGCTGACCTTGAGGCCTTTTGCTGAGCTAAAACAAACAGCACAAAGAACCACAGCTCACAGTGCTCTAAAAGGCTTCATCAGGCTTGCCCTTTAAAATAGTGTAATCGCATCAAATGCAGCGATTAACTCCAAAAACACTACATTTGACAATTTTAAATATTACAGTGCTGGGGAAAATACATTGCAATCTAGTAAATGACCAATGGGAAAAGCTGGCAGCAAGGCTGACTGGCATTCAGTGCTGTTAGTAAATCCAATACACATTACTGGTGCTATTGTTTGAGAGACAAGAGAGGAATTTCATAGTTTGATTTTGGAACATAACCATTTTGCATTGTGTGTTTATCTAATGAAAATTACTGGAGAATAGCATTCACCCACATGTGAGAATGAACCAAAGCAATACAGTTGCAGACCAAGAAAATCTAAACCTTGTAAGTGGAGCAGCACTGATGGCTGGAGAAAGAGGACGATAGTAGGGGCACAAAAGGATGTCATCTGAAGGGTATTTTTAGAGTGTGAGGTGAATTGATATCCAAAAGCTGTTGCAGTTTGCCCGCAGGTTCCCAATAATAAGTGCTTTCATTTTGCAGATTTACTCGGAGTGATATCCTCTCATGAAGAGAAAGGGGAATCACTGGTTTACCTGTTCAGCTGAACAGACAGTTGGGAAGCATAAAGACAGTTTTGTTTTATGGGGTCACGGAGGAAAAAAAAACAATATTTTCCAGTGTGTTTCAAAGCAATGCTCACAAAACAGCAAATGAATGACCACCCCAAAGAATGTTTTGAATACGGAATCTAAGCTCTTGACACGAACTTGCTGATTTTAAAGGCAGGAAGATGTACTTCTCCTTCAAGTGAAACCAAATTCTGCATGTGGTACAACTCACCCTGGGGAGACAGATCTGGGCATCTCTACTTGGGCTCATAGATGGATGGATGGATGTGCTTCCACACATCCTCTTTAAGAGCTTAAGTATTCTTCACTATTAGTTCTGTTAGTTAACTGATATGCCAGTTGGCTGCAAACAGTCCTGTATTGTGTTTTCATTAAAAAGCCCTTTGTGATGTGTAATTTGTCCATAATGGCTTTAGTAATAGCAAGACATTAGACAGACTTTGTGCAGTGTTTTCAACCAGTCTGGCAGCCCAGTGGATTTTATTATTAACTTGTCTCTATAAATGATTTACTAATATTCGATTAATTATGATTTACAGCTGATAAACAAATTATATAAGATGCCTTGCAAGAAAGAGGTACCCAGTCAATACAAACACACATAGCGACAGCCTTTCTTTTCTTTTTTTAGACAATAGCACCACCTGGTGGTAATAGACGTTTATGACATAAAGAATATTTTAAAAGCGAGATCATGCGATGTTTGCCTTGAGAATGTTGATAGAGAAGTATAAATAAGGACAGGAGGAGTTGCACTGTGTCTTTGTGGATCTAGAAAAAGCATATTATAGGGCGACAAAAGAGGAACTGTGATACTGCACGAGGAAGTCAGGAGTGGCAGAGAAGTATTTGAGGGTGGTGCAGGACATGAACACTGAGACAGTGGGGAAGTGTGCGGTAGGAGTGACTGATGGGTTCAAAGTGGGGGTAGGATTATCAGTGATTGGCTCTGAGCCCCTTCTTGTTTGTAATGGTTGACAGATGAGGTCAAGCAGGAGTGTCTGTGAGCTATGATGCTTGCAGATGACATTGTGATCTGTAGTGAGAGTAGGGGGCAGGTGGAAGAGAGCCTGGAGAGGTGGAGGTATACAGTGGCAAAAATGTGTTTACTTGTCAGTAAACACATTTCTGCTTTAAATGTACTGATTTTGAAACACAAAGGGTAAAAAAAACCTTGCATATATGATAAGTTAAGCCAGGTGGACTCATAAAGTATGACAATACAAAACAAAATAAATAAACAAAACCTAAAACCCCTGAAGCCAACAGGTATTGCATGTGTTCCTAGTTGTTTTAGTTGTTTTTGTCTAAGTTAACTCAGACTTTTTTCTTATGTAGTTCTTTTGTTTCAAAACAAAAACAAAAACGAATGGTTCCAGCAGTACTTTGGAAATAAATTAATTAAAAAATAATTTGACTCGTCAGCTGACCGGTGACGTTTAGGCGCACACCGGAAGTCAGCCATGGCGTGTTTGCTAGCTAGCAGCTCCACCAGCACAGGCTCAAAAATGTTTTCTTTATTTCTGCAAACAAAGCAGCGGTCATGGATTTGCCTTCTACTGCTGGGAATGTGTTTACTATCGTCTTCAGTTTCGGCCAAGCCGGACAGTCTCAAAGACGTGACCGATGCGAACTGGGAGGAGATCCTGACTGGAGAATGGATGATTGAATTGTCAGTGTCTTGCTAACGTCCGGTGCTAACAAATAGCCAGCTATATTTATATTTGAACTCAGAAACGCGAGTACAGCCTTCTTCAGGCCAGAATCGTCATTTTTATCTTTTATGTCCACATTTAGTCGTGAGAAATTAGAATTGTTCAGCTCTGCTAGGAACTACTATTTTTAGCTAACCAGCTTACATCAGAGTTGTATGGGCTTCAGTTTGCTTAATAACAGGTTCACAATGACTCGTAGATTAGTGGTTATCTGCACGTTGAAAGTAGGGATTATTCTGTCTGTCTAAGCATTTCTTTGTGAAACTCCATCTCTATCAGTTACGCACCCTGGTGTCCAGCATGCCAGCAGCTCCAACCAGTGTGGAAGGAGTTTGCGGACTGGGGAGAAGACATGGGGATCAACATAGCAAAGGTGGACGTGACAGAGCAACCAGGTAGGTCTGAATGACCCCTCCCGGCAGCCAACTATACAGTAACTTGAACACTCTTAACAACACAAAGCTTTCAGGGGAGTTCAGGAAACCTGGAAAGCATGCTATTGCAGCTCCGCAGTGAGTCAGTGTTATATTTCCAGCCTTGTGTAAGTTGTTAACAACAAAGCTGTAGCTGTGTTGGCCTGTAGTTGAAGATTGCAGATTGAAGATCAGCTTGACTGGCAAGCTCCTTCCTGCACACTAACTGTACTCGTCTCCTCCCTCTCTAAGGTCTGAGTGGGCGATTCATCATCACCTCACTTCCTACTATTTATCAGTAAGTTCTTGGCTATTTGGTGGGTTTCATTACTTCCTCTTTTGTATGTGTTAAACCTAGTTGTGAAAGAAGCTGTGCTTTAACATGGAAAATTTGAAAATTAAAGTGCTGTTAACAGCAAAACAAAATCAGGTTATAGTGCAAAATAAAATGGTTTTAAAACTCTGACGCCCAGTAAAAGTCATAATAAAAAGTTTATTTAAACAAAAAAAAAAAAAGGTTTTAACTGCTTTCTAAAAGAATCCACAGAGACACAATGTACAGGCAAAAAAAGTTTTTAAAAATGACCCAGCCAAGTTGCCAGTGCTGGAAATGCAGTTTTCAGATAGCTGTTTATTTTCCTCCAACAGTCCAAAACTTAAAATGATGAAACACTGAGACTTCTACAGTTCCCCTGAGCTACTCTTGTTTCCTTTCCTTTAGTTCCCAGTGATTCATATCGAAAGGAGGAGCTGTATCTCTACACTGTTTATTTGGCTGCTGAGGCTGACTAAAAGGGATTATAACAATGGCTGTGCTTTAGCTGTTCTGGCTGTGCCACCTGAGTTTATAATGTGTGTAATACCAGCTGTATGCTGTGTGTGTTTGTAGTAAATTGACAAGTTTGTACATGCTAAGCTCTTGAATTCCTGTGGTCTATTAGTAAGACATCTAAATTTATCCTTCTGAAGCACTGCCAGTTCAAATTCAGGGTTAATTATATTAGGAACACAAAAGAGGAGTTACAGTTCAGCTCCTGGAAGCGATCAATAGCATTACTGTTTGCAGTTGTACATCAAACGGTTACCAAATCTGCAGCATCACCTGGCAGACAGGTCAGCTGCCACGTTTTCTTTATTTTTTTGAAGGATGAGCAATAAATGCAGTGCCTCATTATAGCTTCGTAAATTGACAGTGCATTATAAGTGGACCTATGTGTCAGTGGGAATGCAGAAACCTAAGGCAAGAAAAAGTAGTTTCTGCTACACTGAAGTACTTGTTTGATAAGCTAGAACCACAAACAAATTAACTTTGCCTTGATGCAGTAAATTACTTGCAATAAATCATCAACCTTAATTTGTTTTTATTTTTTTAATTTTATTATTTTTGTGACTAAATGTCTGCACAAAATGCTTATTTGTGTCCTAATATTATTATAATAATATAATAAAAATTTGGTTGTTGGACTCAGATTAAACACTTTAAGTGGAGAAAATTTGTATCTTTATCTTATTGCTAACTTTGTTACCTTATCCTGTAGGTTGTCTTGCAACTTAAGCTCTCAGTGTCAGGCTCACAGCCGCTGTAGGCAGCTAAATGCACACATTTCTTTTGATAGTGTGTCAGTCAATAAGAGTGTCCCTGTGTGTTTCAGCTCTAAAGACGGAGTCTTCCGGAAGTACCAGGGAGCACGCACTAAAGATGACTTCCTCAACTTTATCCATGAGCAGAAATGGAAGGCAGTCGAGCCGGTATCCTCTTGGTTTGGACCATCCTCGTTTCTGTAAGTTTGGATCTTAAGTCACTGTTTGATGGTAGAGATGTGTGAATTTGTGATGGGAATACGTGGGAATTGAGTCACCCACCCTCCATTTAACCATTAGTCCAATAACAATGAGTCACTGTTGTATGTTACTCTGAAAGACTTACTGTGAAAGAGCAGAAAATGACTTCAGGCGTTTGCTCTTTTCTCTATGATGCTTTTAAGTGAGACACAAACACACACTCTCCTGTGCCACTCGTGTTATTTTTGTCTAGTGGCTTTGTAGTAATGTTAGAGATTGAAACAGTGTTAAATTACATGCTGTCCTCCCCTCCGCTTTTGACAGGATGAATTCAATGTCTGCTTTGTTCAAGCTCTCCATGTTTATCCGGGTAAGTGAGGATTTCTCTCTCAGAAGCACTGTAGGTTATTATGCATATTAGGGATTTGTTTTGTGTGCATGCGACGCCTAAAGTGAAATTACATGTTGAAATTAGACTTGCTTTCATGTGGCAAGTAGAAACTTCTAATCCAGTTTTACGGCAGTTTACTGAGTTGTAGGGCTGACACAGTGGATGTAAAACAAAATGTAAGAGAAGCTCACAGGAAGGGCCAGAAAACTAAAGTACAAGTCAGCGTGAAGCCAGTTGATGTAATAATTCATTTGAGCACTGTAGTTTTTTGTTTTTTTTTAAACTTTATTCAAATAAGAGGAAATGGGAAGTTTTGGGGGACTCTTGACCAGACCAAGGTCAACAGAAGTCCTTAAAATGTCTTAAATACACATTTAGTAAAGTGGAAAAAAGGCCTCAAGTATTACATTTTATTAAAGTCTGTTTGGTTTCAGATCTAAGAATTTTTTTTAGAACACAATGCTGCTGTTTTTGCCTCAGATACAGAAATGGGTACAGCTAATTTATGAGTTGTGGTCTAAGTTAAAAACAAAACAACAACTTTAAAATACAAAAATTACTTTGAGCTCATTTCTGGTGGGACAGCACAGGTTCCTTATGATTATGAAGAACAAGGCCTTGCTCTACATAATTGAAGGGAACTCAAGTTTAATGATATGCATCCACATATGGGGCTACGTTTTAGCTTTGCTACACCTTATACTTCATTCCACTCAATACCAAAAACTGCGCTCTGTATTGGGGGATATGTGGGAATTTACTCAGTATAATCATCATACTTTTGTTCATACTAGTACAGAAACATACACTACAGTGTTGACTTTTTTAAAATCATTATTTGAAAGAATAGGACATGAGGCTTTGGGTACATGGACAATGTTTAGTTGTTGGCTTTTTGATTAGTTAAAAATAAATATTGCCAGAATTACTTCAGTTCAGCTGTGATACAGTACTGTGCAAAAATCTTCAGCCACCCCTCATTTCTTTATATTTTGCTTCTGAGGAGCCAGACTTTGTCATAATTTTTTTAAACTGGTCTTGAGAAAAAGTTCTTCAGGCTTTCTGAAGGGCTTTCAAAGATTTTCTTTGGACATGGGCTGCTTTTGCACTCATTTTCCTTGTCTTTCTACCTGACCATTTTCAGAGAGATGATTTTATTTTGTTAAATCACTTAACACTGACCTATGAATCATTCAAGCATTAAAAAAGGCACCTATCTCAAGGGATGAACCAGTGTTGTGTCTACGCATAACAGAAAACTTAGCAGCGAACCAATTTTAAACCATATCTGTGAATCTACAAAAAATTCCAAAGCTTGCGCAGGCATAAAAAATGTTATTATATAAGGGAAGGGGGGAGGGCTGAAGTATGCCAAATTATACAAGCACTGTCCTGAAAATCAGTAGCAACGGGTCTGGAGGAGGTCAGGAGAGAGGTACAACGGTGAGTGTCTACAGTCATCTTTAAAACATGGTGAGATGTTGTCAAAATTGATGTAATTTTCCTGGCAAAATATAAAGAAATGAGAGGTGGCTGAAGACTTTTGCACAGCACTGTAGTTCTTAAAACATGTTCTAAATTGTATTTATAACCTGTAAAAACAATACACTTAGAAGATTTTAAAAATCTTCTGCACATCTGTCCTGGTATAACCAGTTTAAGTTGCTCGGCCTGATGGTGGTGCCAGAGGATCATTGGACTTCTTCCTCTTGAAGAAATGTAAACAGGAGCGCGGGCTAAAAAGTTCTAAAAATGAAACGGCCTGCTTTTGTCAGTGCGGGTAAATGTGCTGCATGTGAACGATGTTGAAATATCTCTGAGTAGCGTGTTTTGTGATTTCCAGCGTTGTCATAACTACATGACGGAGAAGCTGGGGATTCCCGTGTGGGGTTCGTATGTGATCTTTGGCTTGGCCACTCTGTTCTCTGGCCTCGTGTTGGGTCTGGTGAGTAATTTTGCTCCACTTTGTCATTATGAAACCAAAATGATGCTGTTTCGAAGGTCTCTCATCGTTCATCGGGTATGAATGCACGCATTGCCACTGCTTTAATGGTTATTGCTGTCTTGTCTGTTGCAGTTACTGGTGTTCATTGCAGATTATGTCTTCCCCTCACGAAGATTTTCTTCCCCTGATTACTACCAGAGTGAGTTTCCTAAGAGATTGTTCTGATTCAGCAGGCTTCATAATTCACACACATGTTGTACATGAATATCTAAAGCAGATGGTTTAGATGTGTGTTCATACACAGACACTGACAGTTGCGCTAAATGTTACTCTACAGAGAAACAGACTATGGAGCAGGCGAGGTTCATCAAGCAACAAGAGGATGCCCATGAGGCAGATGGCGAGGAAGATGACGAAGAGGAGGAGGACGAGGATGGCGACCAGGATGAGGTCTGGAGAAAGCGGAGAGGGTCTCCCGAGGGCCGCCCTGAACCTAAGGGGCAGGGTTTCCACGACGACGCCTTGAGGAAGCGGGTGGTGGGTAACCGGAGGGAGGAAGAGGAGGAGGACACCTAGAGAGAGCCTCCTTTTGACGCGAGTCAGCAGAGTTGAAGGAGCCGTGTTCCTGAGCAGCAGTGTTTAGAGCTGAGAGTCCAAAATCTTCCCCCTCATCCTCCTCGCCTCACTCCTTGATCCTCAACCTGTAGACCCTAGAAACACCTCACCTCTTTTCTTCTTCTTCCTTCCACCACGTTTTATTAAAAAAACAAACGAACACAAAAATAGAAAACAGGAGCGCGTTAGACTCTCGCCACTGCTCTCTCTCGCCCTCTCTCTCTCTCTTGAGCAGCAAGCTCCACCTGGAAAAACAAAAGCACTCCAGACACCTGTTCTTACTTGTGGAAACAAATGGTCTGGCTGAGGTTTAGGTATGAAGTGCAGTGCGGCTGGATTTTGCAATGATGTTTATGCTATGCAGCGTTTTTTTTTTTTTAAAAAAAACAACAAATGTGTGTTATATTTTTATCTTTGAATTATTATAACGGGGTTGTGGTTTATGTACGCACAGACAGGTAACTTCATTTAATTTGCATTTAAACCCAGACACTTTTAACTCAGCGCAACCTTATGTTCGCACACCATTCCATTTTCAGTTTCTAATAAAGAGACCAGGAAAAAAAGAAGATGCCCCAAAATGTTAGATCTTGTCCTTAACATTTCAGAATGTTGCAGAATTAAAAATAACATTATCCAGTGACTGCATAGTTTTGCTCCACATTGAATTTTCTGGGGTTGCTTCACTGTAAAAACCTCCTTACCAAATAAATGCTTCTAAATTGAAGCAGCTGTAGGACCCTTTGTCTGTATTAGCAGTAATATTACAGCTCTGATTTAGTGTGTGTGTGTGTGTGTGCGCGCGTTTGTGTGTAGGGTGGGGGTGGGGGGGCAGTGATGCTCGTTTTCTTTTGTGCATGTGAAGTTAATTTAAACTCAGCCACAACCTTTATGGTAAATATTTTACATATACCAAATGCAAAATGTAAATACATTTGTATTTGTGACCCTATATAGAATATTAATTGAAATTTATTTTGATGAAACATTTAACACAGCCCCGCTCTGTATTACAGACATCCTCCTGACCCAGGTACGTGCAGAGCAGGAACCCTTCAGATAGCATCTACGCCACGCTTTCACTGATCACTGATTTCTGTTAGCAAAGAACTAGGCCATCCTTCGTAGATGCTATAATGAGTTTAAATTAAAGACGTAGTTTCACATAAGTTATCCTCAATCTATTAATGTTATGCTTGATTTATTATCTGTTTTTAATGTTTTTACCTGTGTTTCTCGATGAAAAGATATTTACTTATATTAAAAACAAAACAAAAAAAAAACCCTTTGTGCTGTCAGGTCTGTAGCTGAGTATGGGCGTAATGCAGTTAAACAAGAGGAACAATGTGAATACTTTATGAATTCTTGTATCCAGAGAGACGTGTGGTATATCTGTGCTAATGCTGCTTTGTGGAGCAGTAATAAGACGGTTGTCTTTCTTTTTTCCCCACCACTTGTAAAAATGGCAAACAGCTGAGATTCATTTATATGCATGAGTGACATTTTTTATACACTGATACCACATTAAAAATGTATGAACAGTGGCACTTAAGGAACATTAACTCCATTTTACCTTTCCTCCTTTTAACTTGACAACCAGCCCAGTGTATGGCAAATGTTTTGTTACACATTTCTGTTTTGAAGGGGCTTATAATGACTTGCATTTATTTTGATTTCTTTCTATGCTGCCTTTTATTACTAAAAAGCTAATTAACCATTTAGGTGATGGATGAAACTGGTTGTAAATATGACTTGTAGCATTCTCACTTTACCGTGAGTCACCTGTGATCCTGATTGTTTCTTTGAATAAAGGGTTAACTCTAAAAACTTTTGTTTTGCTTGATAATATTCTGTAAAATATTTATAGTTTAAGGATGCAAAAAGGAAATGAAGCAGGCAGTTTGCCTTCAGAACTGCCTTAATTATTCATAGCGTAGATTCAGCAAGGTGCTCGGAGACTGACATGATGGTGTTACTCAATTGCTACTGATTTGTCAGCTGTACATCCATGATGCAAATCTCCAATTCACCACATCCCAAAGGGACTCTAGGATTTAGACCTGGTGACTGTGGAGGCCATCTGAGTGCAGTGAACTCATTGTCATATTCAAGAAACCAGTTTGAGAGGATTTGAGCTTTGTGACATGTTGAAAGATGCCATCAGAAGATGGGTGCACTGTAGTCATAAAGTGATGAAATTGGTCAGCGACTGTACTCTGGTAGGCTGTGGTGTTTAAAAGATGCTCAGCTAGTACTTAGGGGCCCAAAGAAAAATCTCCCCAGCAATATTATGCTACCACCCCTAGCCTAAACCACTTATACAAGACAGGATGGATTCAGGCTGTCATGTTGTTTCCCATCTGAACTCCACCAGAAATGAAGCCTCATCAAACTAGCAATGTTTTTTCCAGTCTTCTGTTGTCTAACTTTGGCGAGCCTGTGTAAATTGTAGCCTCAGTTTCATGTTCTTAGCTGACAGGAGTAACACCTGGTGTGGTCTTCTGCCACCACAGCCCATCTGCGTCAAGGTTCGACATGTTGTGCATTCAGAGATGCTCTTCTGCATACCTTGGTTGTAGAATTACTGTTGCCTTCCTATCAGCTTGAAGCAGTCTGGCTTTCTTCTTCTCTGCCCTCTGATGTCAACAACCCATTTTCACCCAGAGAACTGCTGCTCACTGGAAAATTTCTCTTTTTCTAAACCGTAGAGATGATTGTGTGGGAGAAATCCCAGTAGAACAGCAGTTTCTGAGATACTCGTACCAGCCCATTTGTCACCACAACGTGCAGACCATTTACCATTGTTTAAAGAAATGCATCAGCATGTAGCTGAATTTTATTGTTGTACTCACTTCTTCATAAGGTTAATATTGTCCAGCACTTCCCCCATAAAGGAGCACAAAACAAAGTCTGAATGAGATGATTTAAGAGGCACAGAAACCAAAGTTCTACTACATATACTATATTATTTTTATACATAAAAAAAAGTGGCTGCGGCTCAGATAAAGTATTTTTCTTTCTTTTTTAAAAAAAACAATCTCTTAGATTAAAATGTAACCAGTAATAGTCAAATAAATGTATTAAATGGGTGAAAAGTGCAACTGCAGTTTAACCATTTTAACTTCCTTTCTGTTTTCAAGACACTCAGACTTGAATTAGTTTTAGTTTTAATCTTGCTGGACTGAATGAAAATGGATGTCGATGCTGATTGTTCAGAATTTTGAGGAAATTCATCGTGTGTATGCTACACAGCATCATCTAATCAGTGAAAATATAAAAATGAAAAATTTAAATCAACAATTATAATAAACTCCAATGTCTGCCAACAGAGGGCACTGTCATACACATTTTGGGTTGTTTTCAAAGAGTATTGACCTCAGGAGACACTAGTAAACACTGTCTGACAACAATGCACCTCAGGAAATAGTGACAGGAAATTTAAAGTGTGCAGTTTTGAATGTAAACACTGCAGTTCACATTTTCCCAAATTTGTTCTCTTGGGGATTCCCATTTCCTCTCTTGAATGGCAACTCCTGTATTGTATCTTTAATCAGAGCTGTAATTGCAGCTTGAGTAGCCTTGCGCACATGCTCTGTTTAGCAGGGGTAGGTTTCTTGGAAGAAGAGAGATAGGGGAAAGGTGTTTGATGGGATTCCCCCCTGATGTACTGTACCAGCCTGCTACAGGCCCCTGGGTGTTTCAGTGCAGCAGGGTCATCCTGTGCACATGAAGAACACAGAGCAGATGCCTGATAAAAGCTGAATACATGCTCAACTGAGGCTGCCATACTGGGTTTGATTTATCGGGCACATACACAGATTCCTCTACGCTGAACACGGTCTCGGCTGTGTACTGTTCTGCAATGTAAAGTGAAGGCAGATGGCAGCTCAGTAGTTTCTGTGTTCTTGTTCATTTAACTCGCTTTGGTCCATATGGTTTTCTATTGTCCTTCCTATAACTTTACCAGCAGTCTTCTTCTTAAGTGCCATGTCTGCAGCAAAGGAGTGCTGGATCCTGTATGATAACACTAAGCTGTACTATGACATTTGTAGAGAGGCTCTTTAATTCTCCTTTTAAAGGATGGCAGTCTCTATTAGTTCTCCACTTTGTTCCAAACTGGAATATCCCAACATCTGGATGGATTGTATAGAAATTTTGCGCTGCCTTTCATGGTCCCCATTAAGTGAATCCTGTAGACTTTGGTAAACTCTGACTTCTTCTGTTGGAGAAATAAAAGGGGAAACTGTATGCCAGGGTGTTCAGTCTGTTGCGTTGTCAGTGTGGTGGGTGTGAACCGTCAGTGCAGATGAAAATGGTGAACGGACATGAAGCATTTGTCAACTTGGTGGTTTATTTAGAACTCATTAGATTGAGGCTCTTAGTGAGACTACCAGCTTAGTCTTGGTCTCAGGTGAAAGAAAATTTTAGATTCTTAATTCAAGACAAATATGCAATATGATATAAAGGTGGTATTATGCTTTGATATTACTAATGGGTAATATACAATGTTAACTCACACTGGTTATTTTTAACATAGTGATTTTAAGTGTATTATATGAGTTAAGAAACAAGTTGCCCCGGGCTTCACTCTACGTCTTTTTGTAGTTGTTTACTGTCTCTTTATGCTGATTCTGGATCTCTTTGTAGTTGAATTGAATCTGTTTTACTTTTTTCACCACCAGAAAACCAAGTAAGATCAGCATTCTAAGTTTAATCCTGTAATTCTTCTTCTTTTTTTTTTCTTTCCCCTTAGCATCCTCTTCTGTCACACCAACTCTCTGCATGTCCTTCTTCAGTACATCCATGAATCTTCTCTGTGTGTCTCATTTGCCTCTGCCTGGGAGCTCTATCTTTAACATCCTTTGCCCAATATATCCTCTCATGCACATGCCAAACAATCTCAACTGTGCCTCTCTAACTTTATCTCATTCTATTTACTTCTGTATCTTAATATTTTTCTTAAGTCTCTTAAGAATTACATGAGGCATTTTCTCATGGATATTGCACAGCCCCCCCCCCTTTTTTCAATAAAGCATATCTGCTGATGCATCTGCAAGTACAAAGGTCTTACTATTTTGTGGTTCCCAAAGAGGAGCTAATTGTTTGGGATTCAAGCCTCTTTTTTTAAAAATTTTTTTTATGTGAAAACAGAAACAGTTCGAGATTTGAGGTTGGGCAGAGCAGAACAGCTGCTAGCATATCTGTTTCAGCAGATCTTAGTAGCAATGGTTCTTCAGATTTACAATTTGTAGTTAGTTTTATTTCTCTCTGGAGAAACTGTGACTTTTGGTTGTTTTTCCCTGATTTTTTGCAGATGAATAATAGGAACTTTGATACTTTAGCGCCCCCCCCCAGGCCTGTTCTGTCCATGAGTACGTGTTTACTTCACATAATTACCAAAATCCATAGCTTCTGAGATAAGCAGCCAGTAGCTGCTAGATAAATGCTAAAAGTTGAAGAGAACCATAAATTAAAACCGCTGAGGTACAAGCTCTGAGTAAATGTGCTTTAACCTGTGTCTGTGGGAGGGAAATTAAGGTCCGCGTGCCACTGTGGGATTTTTTTTTTTTTTATATCTTCTCTCACTGAAAGGATATACATGTTTTAACCTCACTCCACCTGAAAAACACAAACATTCAAAGTCTCTGTTTCTCACGCTCCCAAAGTCCATTTCCATAAATCATCTGAGTCTCAGTATGAAGCAGTTCCATTTTCATTTTGGCGGTACTTAATTTTCTCCAGCATGCAGAAAGAGGCAGAAGCATTTTTGGATTGAGCTCCTAAAAAAAAATTAAATAAAAAAATAAAAAACATAAATACATAAATCCCTGCACCAGTGGCCAGAAGAGGTTTTTGCTCAGACCACAAAAATCCATGAGAAAAACAGCACAGCGTTATATGATCTTGCCGGTCCCTCTGGTTCTGCTGGACGCCAGCGAGGTACAAATGTGAGCGTCCAACAAGGCAACACTTGTTCTGAGAGCTTTGTCCCCTCAGTACCCTCCATGTGGTTACACCAGTACCACACATAAGGAAAATAAAGAGACTGTGATTTCACTTCTTTGTCATAATGGGAAATTTTCAAGATTACCAGAGTATCGGGTCTCTAGTTTGGACATGCTCTTGCTCCTTCAGTCTTTTTAAAAATTGCCTTCAAAACATTGCAAATCATTTAAAAGCGAAGACCCAGGAAATTTATGAGATCACATGACTACAGCAAATTAGGATATGTGTGTGTGTGTGTGTGTGACATTGTGATCTGTTGTAAGAGCATGGAGCAGGTGGAAGAGAGCCTGGAGAGGTGGAGGTATACAGTGGTGAAAAGAGGAATGAAAGTCAGTAGAAGCAAGACAGAATACATGTGCATGAATGAGAGGGAGACAGGTGCAACACTGAAGCTCCAAGGAACAGGGATAGTGAAGGCAGATGAGTTTAAATATCTGGGGTCAATCATGCAAAGTGACAGACAGGTTGGTGTGACAGAAGAGGATGCTAGGGATAGCGTGAGATAGAGGCAGATGATCTGCGCTAAAGGGAACAGCTGAAAGACAGCTTCACCTCCCTCTGAGGCCTGCAGTTGGGTCCACTCTCCACCACCACCACCACCCCAAGCAGAACACTACTAACTACTAGGCAAACATAGCTGAATGTTAATTGTGAGTTGAAATAAATGGAAAATAATGAGACAGACAGTAGTGAGGTTACTCATGACGTTTTAGACATGTTGCACCATTCTGCTCCTGAATGAAGAACATATGTTACCGGTAGATGTAACAGGCATGGAAAAAGCTGCATCTAAGCTGCTAAAATACCTTTGAGGCCTATTTATTTATCTTAAATTATCATTTTATAATCATTTTCTTTACTTTTTTGACAACTCCCTAAAATAATGGACCAGATTAGAAAGTTTAAAGCTTCCTTGTTGTCCAGACCATAAAAAAGGCCTTTTTGTGCAGGAGAGTTTTCTCAGAAAGTTTTAGGCTGGAGAGTGGTCACCGTATTACTGCTTGCAGCTCCAGTACATGTATAATCTGTCTTTGTCCAGCCCACATTCAATATGTTCATTGTGCCATTACACATTCATGACAAAGTCTGTCTGTTTAGTGACTAATTGTTTCTCCACTGTAATTACAGTTGACCAAAATCTTTTTTTCCTTCCACAAACACCATCCTCTACCCACTCATATTTACATCTGCGATCTCTGTCACTTCCCTTCAAACCAGATAATCACATGGTGGCTCAAACAAAAATAAAAAATAAACACAATGGTTTGTTGTTGTGTCTCCCCTTTAGTCTACAGCAGGTACATTTTCAGGAAAGCGATGTGGTCATGCCAGAGAGAAAACCCTGCCACGTTTCTTTGCCTGAATGCAAGGATACTAATATAGCAACACAAGCTGCAGTATAAACACAGGATATACTGGGTGGATTTGGAAGGGTGAGGGGAGAGGGGGGCAGAGAAGGAAAAAAAAATACATGGTCCATTTAAAGAAATAATAAATGCTCACAGCTTGACTAATACAAGAAGGAAACTCCACAAAACTGCTGCTTATAAAAGGATTTTCCTCTAAGCAGTAGAGTTGAATTTAAAAATACCACGTGTATAAAGTTATAAAAGACTGCCACAGTGTTCTTAAACTTACAATGACAGCTGTGAACAAAAAAAACCTGACATATCACCTCATAATACTACCATTTAAATTCAGATGGCAAGGAATTAGCACTGTGATGAACTTGTAACCTGTCCAGTCATATGATCCAGCTCCTCGATTGCCTTAGTTGGAAAAGTGTTTAAAAATACAGTTTACACTGCAGTTTTTGTCCATCTGGGGGAAAAAGTGGAGGGAAAAATAAGTGGCAGGCCTAAAAACTACAGTACCAGTCAAAAGTTTGGATTCTGTAAAACACAGTGGAGGCTCTGTCATGTTTTGGCATTTCAGCCAGTGCTGTTGGAGATCTTGTCAAAATCGATGGAATTATGAAGGCAGAAAAGTATCATCAAAGTTTGATCCACCAAGCGACGCCGTCTACAAAGTGTCTGACTGACATTTTTCAGCATGACAATGATCCCAAACACCCTGCCAACTGGGAAAAGTTTTGGACAGCAAAACAATAAGTTGTAATTCTATAAATCCTAAATCAATTTGTTAGTTTCTCTTTAAGTTCATCCTTACAAGAAACCCATCTTTTACTGTGAAATGAACACATTTTTTACAATATAGCTGTTTAATCATGATCCGATGTCATAAATAAAAGCTACATCCTCACTGTAACATACATATCAAGTTTATAAATACTGTAAAAGGATCTTGTGTAAACATTTATCTCAGTGCTGCTGTTGATGCACCGCTTCATATGTCTTGTGGTTTGTGCGGGTGTTAAACATATATTTTATAGTCAGAAGGAAGTTGGTGTTTACTCAAATCCCAAAGTTTTAAGCCACACTCAGTGAGCAGTGCAGCCGTTCCCATGGATGTGATGGTTTGTTGTGGAGCACCTCACCTCATGTGAAACACACATCTGGTCCTCTTGAATTGTTTTAGTCCCTCAGCTGACACATGAAACACCCTCCAGTACAATTTAAACATTATCACGGGTCAGTGGAACAATTGAAATCTGGCCTTAGTTTTGGGTGTGGGAGTGTGTTTAGACATCTGCATTCCTTCGTGTGAAGAGAGAAAAAAAACATTGAAAATCTCATAACAGCAGCAGGACCGTAA
Organism: Pterophyllum scalare; assembly: GCA_024447675.2. NCBI lineage: Eukaryota > Metazoa > Chordata > Actinopteri > Cichliformes > Cichlidae > Pterophyllum > Pterophyllum scalare. The sequence goes on from JAMQGT020002049.1 coordinate 17,439, forward strand.
GAAAAAGGCTGGGAGCTGATTTTATGCACCTAAAATGTGTCTTTTGAGCCTTTGCTATTTAATGTCAGTGCAGGAGTTTGTCTTTATGTGTGCATCCTTTGGTGAGTCCACCTGACATAGTTTTTATACCAGTGAGGTCAAGAAGAACAATTAAAAAGTGAAGAATTATGGTGAAAATGCCTCTCTGATTAAGTGTTTCAGCCATTTCAGTTTAACTGTTTATATGTGCATATATTATCACAATTTCCTTTGCACACCTAAGACTCACAAGATGATGGGTGGGAAGAAAAAAAAAACAGTTCTGTTTCACTTGTTTTTTTGTTTTGTTATTTTAACCTCTAGGCGAAATATTGTTTAATTATACTTCTTTTGCCTACAAATTGTTTTTTTTAAAATGAAGCACTCTGAGAAGTTTAAAGGATAAACTGTTCTTTGTCTGGTCTTGTGAAAGTTCCAGACTTTTGAAATCCCCTAAATAGATACTTGAGGCAAAAAGCCAATCGTTTAGGGACTGTTAATCTTGAGCATTATATAATATTTATGAGCTTATGGTCACATAATGTGTTGTATTAAATCAGCATCTGAAGTTAGTTAAAAAGTAACAAAGTTTTTAAAGTTAGTTAAACTTTAAACAATGAGTCTGAATGTGAGAGGCAGGCAGAACTCAGACCTAGCAGGGAACACACCGGGAGAATAACAGATGCTGTGACAAAGGACGAGGGAGAGGACAGCACTAATTATACTCACAGATACACCGAGAGCTAATCAAAGCAATACGTAACTGAAACCAGTAAAATAAATACATAA
>JAMQGT020002050.1:0-56955 GCA_024447675.2 Pterophyllum scalare
ATAGGCTCCTCTCTCACTTGATGTCTAGGTATTGAGTTAAGACTTTGTTTGAGGACCCACAGGCTCTTCTTTGTGCATCTGTGCAAATCTGCTTTGTTTTGGTCTCATATACACACATACGGAGTCTAGTTTTAGTGTCTTTTTTTCCCTAACAGCTTATACAACACGTGAACAACCTATGGCATCTGACACTGCCCTCTAGAGCTTCTCCAAAGGCTAATTTTATATATGTTTAGCCAAATGCAAATCTGCATTAAAAATAAATCTGTTTCTGTGACAACTCATGTAAGCTATGAAAACTCCAAAAAGATAAATGCGTGTGTGAAAGACTCACATATTTCATAACACTTTCATCATCACATTGTGTCAGAACATTTAGAACAATTTGTTTCATTTCCCTTTTTAATTCATTCCCCCACACTCAGTAGATGTGATGCATAATTTGGGAATGAATAATTTGACAAACGGGGAAATATGCTTTTTTGTTTTCTTGCCTACAGTCAAATGAGATTCATGTCTTTCAGCTAAGCTCAGCTTAAGAGCTGCTGGTGGGCAGATTTTGTTTACTTCGGACAAAAGCCAGGCTGTTTTCTCCTTTTTCACTCTTAATGCTGCACAAAAAACAGTGTTGTCAACCTTATCAACTATCTTTTTTTCCCTTTTAAGAGGCTTGCTGCATATTACACACTCACAAATACTGTAGAGGAACATACACTACTGTGGAAAAGTCTCAAGCCACTTTTCCTGGAAAAATGGGAAAGAGATTTATGGAGATGTGCAAGCATCTGTTGCCAATCAGATGCTTTCCAGATGATATTAAATGGTAGATGAAAATCTGACCACACTTTTTTGTGTTCACAATTCTATCAGTTTTGACAAGATCTCCAACACCACTGTCTGAAATGCAGCCCCAAACCAGATGACTGTAGACACTCACTGGTGTACCTCTCTACTGACCTCCTCCGTATATACTCATGATAATTTGAACCCCAAATTTCAAATGTAGATTCATCACTTCATCAGACCTGTTGTCACTGATTTTCAGTCTAGTTCTTGTGTAATGTGGCATACCTCAGCCTTTTCTTCCTGTTTCCCTTCATTAAGAATGGCTGCTTGACAGCCACCCTTCCACTGAGACCATTTCTGATGAGGCTTCAGTGAACAGTAGATGGATCACCTGGAGGGTCAGTTGCATCTCTCAGGTCCTGTGTCAGGTCTCTGCTGGTTCTTAAAGACGTGACTCTTAAATACTGTTCATCTGTTATAGATCGTTTTTAGGCCTTCAACAACTTTCACTTAAATAACTTATAGTTAGCCCAGTTTTTCCTCAATTTTTTAAGGACACACTGCACACTATGCCAAGATATGTCAGGTTTTTGCCTAATAGCTCTTTGAGAATCACCTTATTCATTCCAAAATACTATTTTATGCCTGTCAAACTGGCTGTTTTATTTTGAACATGTAAATATAAATGAAATAAAACAAAAAATACATTATAAACAGAAGAAAAACAAAGTTAAAAAGTATATATATATATATATATATATATATATATATATGTAAATGATGTGGTATGTAAATGATGTGGTATTTATACACACACACACACAATGCACACATACTGTAAAATAATATAAACTTCACAAACCAAAACAACCAAACTACATTTTTTCATTGAACATCCCTGAACCTTCTGAAAATGATCTCTTTATATTTGTATTTAAACTGAGTTATGTTCGGATATTGTTGTAATTCCACACTTAAACTCTTCCACAATTTCACACCACATATGGATATAGAAAAACTTCTTCTGGTCATCCGAAAACTGTGCAGCTTCAGAATTAGTGTACCTCTTAAACTGCCCCAAAACAATTAATAACCATTACTGGTAACATTTTGTTTCTTACATTATACATTAGTAGTTCTGGTTTGAGTTCTACAAGATCAAATTATTTTTATTATTTTATTAATTATTTTTCATTTTGATTAATTTTTTTGACAGTTTATTTTAGTTATGATTAATGTGAGGTTTCTAGCAAATTTTGTTACACGCAGATATTTAATTTTATGCACTCTTTCTATGTTGACACCTTCTATTTGTATCTGAATTAATTTTTTTATCTCACTGTTACCAAATATGGTGAATTTTGTCTTGTTCATTTGAGCAAGATAACTTAAATAACTTATAGTTAGCCCCGTTTTTCCTCAATTTATGTCACTTGGTTTGACATAATACATTTGTATTATGTCAAACCAAGTGATTTGTGTTCAAAAGTTGCCGCAAATTCACACCAGAGCACAAGATGTTTGAATTTTTTTAAAAATCAGACATTTATCAAATATTCATTTACATAAAATAATTTTACATTAATAAGACAATGTTATACTCACCCATCTTCACAAATTGTTGCCTGTTATTTAAATAGTTTTTAACCCAATTTAGCACTACCCCCCCCCCATGAAAAATCTTTTATAATATTTCATGGTTAATTGTGTTCAAATGCTTAACTGCATTATCTTTGGCATTTTAAATAAATAAAATGGGAATGGGAACTAGCCTCTTTGTTACTGCTCATAACAAAGAGGCTCAAGATACAATTTAAAATTGGTCTTTTGCTAACTTGTCTGTTATATGTAGAAATAACACTGGTTCATCCCTTGAGTTAGCTTGCATGATGCATAAGTCAGTATTACGTAGTTTAACAAACAAACAAAACAAAAAACATTCCTCTGAAAATGATCAGGCACAAGGACTTGGTTGAAAATGAGAAAGTAGCCAATGTCCAAAGAAGGACTCTGAAAGTGCTTCAGAAAGCCTGGAGAACTATTGCTCGAGACCACTTTAAATAATATAAGAAAGTCTGGCTCTTTGAAAGCAAAGTATAAAGACATTGAGGGTGACTCAAGACTTTTGCATGGTACTGTGGAGTAAATGTGCTCAGACCAATCATCTTCACACATGCTTATCACTTCTCTTGCTGTGCAATAAACAAGCTAGTGGGTCCAGAGATCCTTCCTGTGTGGACAAAGTCATAGCTAGGACGCCCAATAATTTGGATGGGACAGTTGACCATCAGCCAGGTGAAACAGCACGTATCTGAACTAAGCTGCTTTGAAATCTTTATTAGCACACCAGGACTTAATGCAGCGGGTAAAACCTCACATTTGCTTTTTCAAATCTCTCTTGCAAAGCAAGACACAAATGGTGACGTCAAAAAGGAAGCAATGAGTAAAATAAAATTTAAAGAAAATTTAAGTGTGTGAACGATTGAAGGTCAGGTCAGGAAACTATGATTGCAAACCTTTGCCAGGTGGAGCAGCAGGACTAAGGATCAAGCAGCTCTGATGACTTAATTAAAGTACTGAAGGAAGGAAGGGTGGACTGGCAGTGAGAGCATGGGATCAAGATGCTAAAGGTTAGAGAGGGAGAATGTGAGGGGACAGAGACCAAATGATCATGCAAAGAGGTTTCTTGTGTTGAATTAACAGCCTCATGTCCCTGTGGACGAACATCTAATTGCTGTTGTTGTTTTGTTTGTTTTTTCCTTTAATAGAAGCAGTCTGAAAATATGAACAAATATAAAACTATGTGTGACTGACAGAACTAAATCCAAGTCAGTGACCAGTGAGAGTCAGGTTTGCAGCGAGGATAAAAAAAAAAAAAAAAAAAGACGAGACAGAAGGTGGAGGGATTTTCTCAAAGCGGCTGTGAAAGACTGTTTGCCAAAACACTTGGACTCCAAACTGCAGGCCAAGACTGCCTGAAGTTTTTAATTATATTTTAGCAATCCTGAAGCTCTATAAGTGTGTACGGACAAGTCGATCTGAATAAATATTTTGATAAGCACATTACAGCAATTTAAAAAACATATAGTTTTAAAATTGTAAAGTCTTTATTATCCTTTGATTGTGAAATTTGAGTAGAACCAAGATATTCTACTCTGAGAAGACTAGCATAAGAATAAATTTTGGAACTTTTTTTTCCCCACCACATGGTTGCTGCAATTTTTAAGATATGCTTCAGGATGTGTGGAAAAAAAATAAAGTTTTGTTGAAATTTTAGATACATGAACTCGAGTGATCTCAAACTCTGGCTTTGAAGATGAATCAGTTCCTCTGGTTCAAAGTGTTTTTGTTTTGTTTTTGTTTTTTTTTATGTTTTGCACTTAGGATAGAATTTCTTTACAGACAGTGATCAGTGGAGAACCCATAGAGACTAATGAGGAAAGATATAGTAATTCAGTTATTTAAATTTTCTTCTTCTTCTTTTCTTTTTGTAAGGAGAAAACTTTCTGATTTAAGAAAAAAAGAACTATAATTTCTGAGCTATGATGTTCTGTGGAAGGGATTTTTTTTTTTTTTGCAGCTTCATCCTTTTTACCTCCTATGCTCTGCTGGACTTTCCTGGTGTTACATAATTCAAAACTGAATACTCTTAAGCAAAGTATAGCTTAAAATCCACAGAACACTGCTTTGGAGCTCCAAAAGTTTCCAGAAGTTACCAATTCTGTCAGTCTGACCAACATGTAAACTTGCATTATACAGTGAAAAGGACAAACAGAAAATTTAAATCTGATGTTATGTTATAACTATAAAAAATATGGGACTTTAAATAGTTAAATTGTTTAAATAGGAAGCCAACAATTACTCAAATAACCACTTATTGCAACCAAAGTTATGCAGAAGAGCATCTCTGAATGCATAACACATCAAACCATGAGGCAAATGGGCAATAGCAGCAGAAGATGATAATAAGGGAACCTTAGCACCCACTGAACATTGTTTAAACACCACAGCCTGCCTGAGTACTGTTGCTGACCATGTCTGTCCCTTTATGACCACAGTGTACCCATCTTCTGATGGCTGTTTCCAACAGGATGATGGGCTATGTCACAAAGTTGAACCCACAAGTAAATCTGAAACTGGTTTCTTCAACACGACAATGAGTTCACTGTCCTCAAATGGCCCCCGCAGTCACCAGATCTCAATCCAATAAAGCACCTTTGAGATCTGGTGGAACAGGAGATTCACATCATGGATGTGCAGCCTACAAATCTGCAGGGACAGTTCACCCCAAAATCAAACTGCCATATTTATCCTAATATTGGTATTGCTATTTATCAAGCTAGAATATTTTGGTGTATGATGCCTATTTTTTTTTATTCTAAGGTATCTGCCATAGAATTCCCTTCCCTCTTTTCAGTATAATCAAACGGCACTTCCCTTGTGATGCTTGAAGCATTCACTTCACATTTTAGAAACTTACAATTTCACAGCATTGTAATGTGATATCACAACCTGTACACTTTTTTAAAAAAAAACCTTACATACCTTGTAGTGAGCAGTTTTGTGTAAAAGCTATTTTCTCATTTACCCCTTTTATCCTGCCAGCCACACCACAGCATGGTTGGTTGGTTGGTTTTTCTTATGGGGTGATCATTACTGGTAAAAGGTGTTGCTGCAGAGTTGTTTTTCATATTTTTTTTTTATACCAGAAAGCAAGCGCCATTGAGTTCCATTATATTCCAGAGAAGGCAGACATCTCTAAAGCTCATATCTCCAAAACTGGGTAAAGCACTCTACATTTATAAATGGGATGACAGGACAGAAGAGAAATAGCTGCATCTTTGTTTAGGGTGAAATGTTCCTTTAATGTGGATTGTAAACTTAGAGATGTTTTCTTAAAAGGACCTTAAAAATTAATCAAATCAAAAGAATGTGGGGAAAAAAATGTGTGAACAGCATAGTGCCAGAGGCTGTAATGTTGCATGAATTATGGGTTGCATGGTGAAAATTGTGTCAATACTGTATATAGATCCTATGGAAATAACTGTGTCTTGGATCTTCCATTCCTACAATGGCAGTATGTTAATAAGCCCTTCACCAAGCAGGCACCTCCAGAATAACTGCTTGGACATAATGAAATGACCTGAAAATGGACCACATAGAATACAGAATGTTGTCAAACTCTGAAATTCTTTGGATGCTCCAATTTATGCAGCTATAATGCAGCAGCCCAGATTGGGCCCGTGGGCATCGCTTCAGGCTTTTGCTGGATAGAGAGCAGAAGCTGATGTTGTTGAAGAGTATGAAATAAATGAAACAGAGAATGAGAAACAAGAGGATGAGAAAAAGAGAGAGCAAGTGGAGAGTCTGTGAAATGGACAAGATGGTGGGTAATTCTGTCACCGAGGTCCCTGCTATTAGGTACTCCTTCTGGAAACATATGTGGAACCATTTAAATGGACAGTAAAAGCAGTTATTGTGAGAAGGAAGGGTGTGTTTAATTCACTATGCAACAGTGTTTTCCCACTCTGTGTAAAATTTGAACCAGTGTTTCTGCCTAATTCTGTTAGCCCCCTCCTTAGGGGTTGTACACCAAGCACAGGGATACTGTGAATATAATTGAGAAAAGGAGTACTCCCTACAAAATGAAACTTTTAAAAATATATGTGTAACTGTGTGTTTGGTGGCATGGTAGCTGGCAAACATGCAGCTGCATGTGCATGTGCATGTGCATGTGCATGTGCATGTGCATGCAGATACACATAGAGTTAGGATCACAATTTGTTAGACAAAGACACAATTTTTGTAGTTTTACTACTGTCTATCACCACAGTGGGTACTGTGTGAAAGTGCAGACTTTCAGCTTTAATTCAAGGAATTTTACAGAGGTTTTGCACCCATTTTTATTAACATAGTCCCCTCACAGTTCATTGCACAATAGACTGCCAGTTTCATGGCCAGGTGAGGCATATTCTTTTGTTATTTCATGGCCAATGAAGCAGGTATAATATCAGAAGTCGATTGGAAAATTGGGGACTGTGTTAAAAAAAATGGCTAAAAATTCATTAACAGTTAATCCAAATTTTTAGGAGTGCCCAAATCAACAATCTGGTATCCAGTATTCTTCAAAAGACTGAATGCATTGGCTGGCTCAGCAACAACAAAAAAAACCCTGAAAGCCCACAGAAGACAACTAAAGTGCATGATGACAGAATCATTTCAGTAGTTAAGAAAAACAACTTCACAACATCTGATGAAGTCGAGGAGGTAGATGTACTATATCACTGTCAAAGTTTACAATCAAGAGACACCTTCATGAATGTAAATGCAAAGGATTTATAACAAGGTGCAAACCACTGCTTACAGTCAAGAACAGGAAGGCCAGAATAGTTCTGAAAAAATAATTGGAGAGATAAAACCAAGATGAACTTCTACCAAAATGATGGGAAGAGGAAAGTCTGGAGAAGAAGAGAAGCATGCCCATGATCCAAAACATACTACAATATCTGTCAAATATGGTGGAGGCAGTTTTATGACATGGGAATATATGGCCACCAGTGGAACCAGGTCACCGGTGTTTATTGATGATGTGACTGCTGATAGAAGCAGCAGGATGAATTGTGAAGTGTACAGGGCCGTACTCTTGGCTCAGACTCAGCCAAATGCTCCGAAACTGATCGGACAGTGATTCACAGTGAAAATGAATGATGAGTCATAAATACTGCAAAAGCAGCCCAAGAGTTTCTCAAGGCAACAAAATTAGATTGCTATTAATGTCCAAGTCAGTCACCTGATCTCACCCAAAAGCTTTTCAGGTATTAAACATGAAACTGAATACAGACAAGCACCAACTGAAGGTGGCAGCAGTAACATGTCCTAGAAACACAGCATTTGGTGATGTATTGGATTTTCAACCAAGTATTAAAAAACAATCATTATCATTACAATTATACTAGGTTGTCCGATTCATTTTGACTCTTTAATAATTGGGGACTGTGTATAAAAAATGGCTGTAATTCATGAATAGTTAATGCAACATTTTTTAAAAAAAAATCTCTTGATATTCACTGATTTAAAATCCACTCTGGTGGTGTGCAGAGCAAAACTATGAAAATGACTTCTTAGTTGAACAAATTATGGACCTAAGTGAATCCACAGACATGAAGCACACTTCATGAACTATAGACTAATCCTCAAGACATCTGTATCATGCCAAAGTTTAATAAAAGCATTTGCTATAAATAGACCCCATTCTATAGAACATGCCTGTCCCTCTCACACACTGAAATATTTGTCGTGCTTCTACAGAATTAACAAAAGTGAAAACGGCTGTAGTGCTTTTTTTGGAATATTTGATGGTGCATTGAGAAATTGTAGAACTTGTTTAAATCCTTGAGCCAGCGTTGAGAATGTTTCTGAGGGAGTGGATAATTTCCTGTGACTCTGTCTCCATCCCCAACAGCTGCTGTTGAAGTGCCCTAGAGTTACACAATGGATACACCAAAGTGTTCAATAAGCAATTACAGCACTGTGATAGTGCTGGACAGTTTCCTGACATGTGTGAATGTGAGAGTAGCCCTCTAGGTGTTTTTTCTGGAAAGGCAAACATAAGAAAATGCTTTCAGTCATCTTGGCTAGAATATATTAGTAGAATTGACAGATTTAGCTATAGAGCAGAAAAGTGGCCCTTGGCTAAACTCTTCATACAGTAAATAAATCAATCAATTTGGGGTCTACAGCCGGGCTAAACCCCCACACACAGCCAGGCACAGTCAAATTCAACTTGTCACACATGGTCTGACTAGACTGTTGACATAATCCTGTTGTTATGATTATTTTTGGAAATGGGATAACAATAAAAACAGATGCACAATATGCAGACTAACATGGCACAACAGGGGCCGAAACCATAAATAAGACAAATGTAATAAGATACCAAATTAAAGAGACAGGCCGATTTAGAGCAATGAAGTCAGAAAAAAGTGCAGGAGCAAGAAAAAAATCATAAAGATTTTTTCTTTTCATTTCTTCTTTTTTTTCTCTCTCCAGGAAAAGGGACCAATAAAATAGGGCTAAGCAAACAAGGTTGTAAGTGTCTTTAGGGCAGAGCATGTATGAGTGAAGTGGTGGTGGCGGTGGTGGGGGCAGTTGTGATGACCAAACAGCAGAGTCGAGTTCCACTCAGAGAGCTCACACTAATCTGACTCGACATGCTGAACCCAGTCTATTTTTATTCCTTACAAATCACTCCTTTTGCTTGGCACTCGCTCGTACCACTTTTTCCCCATAGTTTGTTTTTATTTCTCTCTTCTGCTTTACATCTATTGTCAGTGCATAATAATAAATGTCGTGCAAATGCTCACTTATCAGATGCACACAGGATATGTTCTCTTTTTATTGGCTCACCAATTCACTCATTTGGATATGTTGGTTGATATAGTGTACAATACTGGGTGTGATGTATGCTGCAAGATATGTATTTCTAATTGCACATTCAAAATGTATTGTGATTATGTAACCAACTATTTTAAATCTCAACTGCATCCAACAAATACTGAAGTTCCTGAAAGAAAAGATTTTAAAAAGGGATGTTTTTAAGCTTCAGTTATTGAATAAAACCTTTGGGTCAGCCACAATCAAACAGCCAAAAGCTTTACATTATTAAAAATCAAGTCTGTTATATGCTAACATTTATGACTGTTAGTTTTTCCATGCAACATGCTACACAAAACTCGTCCCACAAGCTTGGAACATAATTTATTCCGTCTGCATTGGATACATAAATGTTATAAATATTTAACTGTGGTAATGTAATGTTTATATCTGCTGTTGCATCACTTAAGTTACAGTATGCACTGTTACAGACACTGTACAAGTTTTCTTAGACAAAGTTGACAACTTCCCACATAACATATTGACATCAAGAAAAGTTATTACAGTCAAGTGCTTGTCATACCATAAACACAGACTCTGTTCACAGGAGCCCTGACACACACACACAGGGACGCTCAGCTGATGTACTTGTGGGTTTTTTGATTTATCATATTCTAACACTGCTCATACATGGGTTGCCGGCCAGCTTGGCTCGCTCCTGCCTTCGCTGCCGACTCCAACCTCCTTGTTCCTCCTTCTTTTTCCTCCCCACACGCTACTGCACATATATAGAGATGACATAATTACAACACGTCAGCCAGCTGTGCCAGCCAGCTGCCCATGACACTACCCCCTGAACCCGCTGCGCCACCCCTGTCCTGCAGCTGAGCCACAAACCACACCCTAGTCGTATAATAAACAGATATTCTCTCCCTCTCTCTCTCTCTCTCTCTCTCTCTCTACATATATATATATATATATATATATATATATATATATATATATATATATATATATATATATATTTTTTTTTTTTTTTGGGGGGGGGGATTTGTAAAAAAGAATTCTTTACTTGTTTTTTTAACATGTAGCATGTAGCATTTATGATTTTTTACATTATAATTTGGAGGATCTTTGCATTCATATATCAAATAAGCAGAAATTTATAATTTGTAGTTACAACTAAAACTTTTGTGACCAACTAGGACCAACTTCATATCATCAACACCAACTCCTATTATTATTTACTGTAAAAATATTGTGCCACACAGGCAAAGCCAGTTTTGTCATTTGATTTGGGCTGAGCCGTCCATCTGGGAAAATGTAATTCCTGAAACTGGCGTGCAAAGACTCAATAAACAGGAGACGTAGTGATGCTTCTTTTTTTTACAATTACAGTAATATTCTGGCTTCTTTTGTTTACTTCCTTATTCACAAAGGGTTGCCACAGTGGATCAATCTGCATATTTGATTTGGCACAGATTTTTACAAAGGCACTGACATTCCTGGCACAGTTCTCCCAGGGATTTATGTTTCCCCCCAGATTCAAACATGAGATCTTTCATGTTAGGAGAACGTGTTAACCAGTGCACTATAGAGCCACTGATAACAGTAGCATCCTAATTATGTTATATTGTTATATAATATTAGAACAAGATCATTTCTCTTTCTTGCTCTGTTCTTTGTCATCCAGATACAACTCCAAGAGACTACTACAAGAGCTACCCAATGGTAGATTACACCCACCGCCAGTCTCCTCCCAACTTCCAGCCAATCAACTTCCATCCCAAGGACAAGCCCTTCCTTCCACCACCGGATGTCCATGCACCATTGGCCATCACCATCAATGCCTCCCAGATCCCCAAACCTAAGATCTCCAAGACCAACACCCACCCACTCACCTCTAGCTCAGCCTTCAAAGCTTGGGACCCAAGTAAGAGTCACATTCAGCACCCGGCAGTCTCGCACATGGGCCTTGGTGGGCAGCCGCATCATCCAATCCAACAGCAGCAGCACCAGACACTGCACCAGCAGAACAGCCGGCGCCAGGCCTACTCCAACAAGAGGCAGTTCAGCATTGAAACGCTGCCCGAGCTCTTCTCACAGCCACTGGGCTATGGCCACTCACCGCATATGCACCCTAAACACAAGGGACTGGCCACTAACAGCAAAACAGAGGTCACTGTGTGAACATGGGGTGGAATTGGTGAATAGACAGAAGACAAAAAAGTCTAGTTGAGGGGAAATGTTCTAATATCTTTTATATCCTCAGTTACAATGGTGTGCTGGAGCAAGCAAATATCGTATCTGGAATTTTTTTAACTCTGCATTTTCCTCATCATTGTTACCAACAATAACAATAATGTGAGTGATATTTGTGTACTTTTGCAACCACTGGATCAAAAAAGCTGCAGATAAGCTGTGAAGGTGGTGGATTGGCCTGTATTTGCTGTGACTCTTTGAACCTGGCAGCTCTTCTAAATAATTGAGTGGCAGTTGGCACAGCCCTCTCCTCCGTCTCCTCTCAAGCCCCTTGTACCTCAGTGACATTTTGCACTGATATAGAGTGCCCCTCCACCATGTACAAATGTTCAAATTCTACTCATACATTCTCTTTACCTCCAAAACTAGCCCAGACTCTGACACTGTCAGGAAAGGAGGGTAGAGGAGTGTTTCCCCTAAGACTCTGGCTTCCCATCAGTCGACACAATGCCATTTTGTTGTCAGCACTCATTGCCCTCCAGCCCTCCAAAGAATGAGATATCAGCATGGCAATTCATACTAGAGATGAGGGCAGGGCAGTGTGGGAGGGGTTCCTCTCATTCCAGGGGCAAGTGAGATGAGAAAGATGGGAAAATCCAAACCATGCACACACATACACACATTAAACACTTGTCAAAAAGTACAGAAGGTTCCCAGCAGTGTCAAGAGATCACAGGCAACCCCAGCTCCATCTGAAAAACTGGGCAAATGAACAAGCCAGCCCTATGGTTATTTGTGGCTTCATGTTGGACAGCAAATTTCAGTCACAGTCTCTTGTGACGCAGTGTATACTTAAACCTCTACACGAAACCCAGGATGTGTTACAATACCTTAAAAAGGGGCAAAGGGATCATCCAGAAATGTCTTTGCAAAGTCAGTGCATTCTCTGTTTCTGTTTCACAAATGAAAAAATTCAGCTAGTGATCCACTTTATTTTTGGCTCCATGAATGTTCATAGACATATTTTTAATATTAAACACTAATGATTAGCATCATAGAGCATTCTCAAATGTTCTGTGCATTCTGGATCAACTTTTTCCCAGCTGTTTGATGCATGTGGTTATTTCTGCAATACCAACACAATCTAAAGGACTGGAACCACTTGACCATGCACTGCAATTTACTTCGCTCCCTCTCAGTGAAGTGTTCTAGCACTAAAAGTTATACACAGAGCAGTGTACATCAGCAGATTTCTAGGAGCTAACACATCAAACTGTTGAATACTTATACAAAATATCAGCCAGGATTTAATTTCATTTAAATCAAGGGGTAAAAATGGAAATTTAGGCCCATTGCTATTCATAGGTGGTAATGTAACCATATTGCAGTGCTCATTCTACATTACAAAAATACTATAAATATTTTTTGTAAAAGTAATGATGAATCATAGATATATATACAATTTAATACCCAGTGGGCTGCTTCATAAAGTGTCTCATGACATGATGATGCTTACCCAAAATTCATCTTCTGTGCTCTTTTCTAGACTTCAAGCATTTTTATAGTTTATTTCAATAACTTGATCAATAATCAGTGGCTGTTCATTTGCACTGGGAAGATTAAAAATTAGCAGACGTAGTGTAATGAACGCAGAACGTGCACAAACTAAACATCAGCAAGCGTGTGCAGTTTGAACACCGTCATAAGGTTGCCATTCTCTGCTCAGTTGAACTGTCAAATGTACAAATATACACAATTGTGGGATTTGTATAAAATATTTGTATATGCTGTATAGATGTTGGCACTCAGTGCCCTAGGCACAGTTCAAAGTTCCATCAAGATTGGTCCACTCATGTAGGAGGAGATAGGGAACTGCAGTTATCTTGGTATGATTTATAGGTTGCATCTTCTTAGCTAGTTTGCTAGCCACAGGTAGAGGCATTTAAAAAAAGAATTAATTTTTAAAAACCCAAATGTTTTCCCCTGTGTGTATTTAGCCATTATTAACTCAGATTTTCCATTTTGGTTTCTTTTTGAAACACATTTAATTTATCAAGTTTTTGATTAAATCTTTACAGTAATGTTGAGTAGTAAAAATTTAGCATGACACTTACAGGCACAATTGCTAAATACAGGGAAATAATGGAAATACGCCATCCTTAAAAGGTACCATCCATAAAAGGCACCTGTGGAAGCTGTGCCTAATTTCTTTTCCAGAGGAGTAAATAGAAATATGGTAATCTGTTTTTAAATGAGAAACCCTCAAGTTGTTTGTCAAAAAGCGGGTTTTGATGCTTTAATGTAAAACTGCAATAATGCTTTTAGCCTTCAGAATCTTTTACCTCCACACCACTTATTTTCAGTCCCTCCTCCACTGCGTAGACCAGTCCAACAGCCAGCCTGACTCACTGATTGAATTCACCTTCATTTGTTATCACTGGGACACCAGCTATTCCACAATGCATATGCCTGGCACATGCTACAGCGCATCAGGCAGGTAGTGGAACCTCATCAAACAGCACCACTTAACAGAGCCGTACGTTATTTGGCACTTTTTCTCTCTTTAGCTCACTTTCTGTCTCTCCGTCTATCTCGCTTCTCTCATTCTGTATCTCTCTTACTTTCTCTTACTAGTAGCATCCTAGCAGACTTTCTTCCACTGCCCGACTTCCCGCTGTGTATGCATATCCGGGAAGGGTTGAGCAGTGGGTACCAAGCACTCTGTCTGGGGTTTGGTACCCAGTGCTCCAAGCTATTGCAAACAACAATAGCCTCACTGGGTCTTATTAGTGTTTGAGTGTGTACAGGGAGAAAACTAAAATTAATGACAGGGCCAGTCAAAGCATGGCAGGCTCCAGATTTACTTCCTGCTACACCACACCACACAAGCACACACACAAACATGATTACATTCATACATATACAAAAATTAAACCTCACATGTACAGAAGCTAGCATCCACAAACACAATCTTTGACATCAATGACCAAATGCTTTGTAATATAATATTCATATCTGGAGATTTGCTGGTGCCAAGCTTAAAGAAATGAAGTGGATTTTATGTGAGAGAGATTTAAATTCTTGAGTAGATTTTTTTTTTTTACTTGCCTGCAGAAATGTCAGTCAGCCAAATTCCCCAATTTGCATCTCAATTTTATGGAGCTGTGAATGTACACAAGCAAATAAAATGAGCGGCAGAGTAAAACTTTAACGAGAGAGAATAAAGCAGCAGCAGTAAAATGCTCGCTTGTAATGCTGCAATGGCTTCGCCACTTTACCTCTCCAAGATGTGAAAAACCTGTTAGGCAAGCTGTTGGAGTGGTGCTAGGGGCTGCTGGCATGCTTTTGTAATAGGGGATAAGCAGAGAATGGGGATCATGAATACAAAAGCATCAATGGGATATGCACGCTGTGAATATGCATCAAACACATCTGTGCTTATGCTGTCGCCAGCACTGCGCAGTATTCAGTGTACCACAGTGCTGCGGTTTCTCTTTCGTGGCTTCACCATCTCTTTGACTTGTATTCCCTTGAGGTGCCACATTTTTAGTGGGTCACTTCATATGAAAAGCTTTCTGGCCTCTAAAATCCTTACCAAACTGCTCTGTGAGGTCTCTCCTTAATCAATCGTAATGCATTAGAGGTCGAGAACAAATGAGGAATGACAGCGAGTAAACAAGCAATATGCATCAGTCAAGCAATAAGTGCTAAACCACCCTCACCCTATCCTTATCTCTCTCTTTCTGTTTGCCTATTACTCCAAATAGGAGTAATAGGCAAACAGAGTTTAAGGATGGGTGGTAATGAGGGCACGGGTGTTAAAAACAACAGAGAGCGAAAGAATGAGCTGTGCAGAGGGCTTGAGAAAAAATGAAGGAGATGAGATGAGAAAAGAGAAATGGGGCTGCACTGACACAGCCTATATCGCAACGGTTGTTTTTCATTCTGACTTGTCTGGGTGGTCGAAAAACATTCATTCTGGGTCTTATCTCTGTGCATTCAAACAACAAGCTATCAAAAGCGTTTTTTGACTGTAGCTGGAAGGCGAAGGTGGTCTTTACTCCGATTTGCACAACTACAAAATCAGGAATGGGACCCTGTACTCACTGGCTGACCTCAGAGGGTGTAATGCTTGTGCTAACAAACAGCATGGAGGTTGAACAGAATGCCAGCACAGGCTCCAGGATTTGCAATTAAGGAGAGGAGTTAGTCCTCCAGGACAAACCAAACCTGAGGACAGGCTCCCAGAAAAGAGAAAGAGACTTGCAACTTGGAAGCTTTGCAGAGATTTTGTTGATGCTGTCATGCCTTGCATTGACTGGCTGACAGCAAGCACTGTGAATGGCTACTTCCTGAATAGTTCATTCTGGGAGATCGACATCACAACTGCAAGCTTGCTGATGTACTGGAAAACAGTGACACCTTTCAGTGTTAATTTCCCAATGGACACCAAGCACTGAAGGATTTTCTTTTTTTCATCAATGCTGGATGGACTTTAATGACTCCCTTCAAGCAAAAGACTTAACTAGACTGAAAAATCCTCTGATGAGCCACAGTTTTGCCTCTGTTGTGGACAACAGAAATTGTTGAACACATGCGCACGCACACACACACACACACACACACACACACACACACACACACACACACACACACACACACAACTAAAACAAGTCACAAGAGCCACAGAGGTATAACACTAATTATATCCTAAATACAAAGTCTACAACTTTGTGGTATGAAGCAGGACCAAAACCCATGAATCAAGAGAAACTGAGTACACCTAACTGATGCTTAACCATCCAAAACAGTGAGAATGCTGAGACTGCTTTGGATCATCAGATTAGAGTGAATTTACTCAATCTCTCCTGATTAGGAAAGACTGTGACATTGCTCGCTCAAGTCAGAGCTAACTGACTGTTGTTTATATGACTTCCTCTCTATAAAAGAAACATTGCAAGTATTCTACTACAGGTTATCTGAATGCAACCTGGTAGACATACTTGGGCTCCATGATCCCGAGCAATATATAGATTATGTTGTATGGTTCAATTGTTTCTTTGTTTTCTGTCAGTTTTTGTACGGTGTTTTTCAATGATTGACCAACAGAAAAATTTTAAAGTGCTTCCAGATTTCATGGCCGCACACCCTCCTCCCCCTCGCAATCACCTTGCATATGCCATACAATGTAACATCAAGTAGTTGAATTACATTATATGCCATGTGTTTGAAGCTTGTATGGTATACATGCACTCATGTATTTAATGTTAAATGATATTGCATTGTATCCAAGTGCTTTGCCAACACATTAGCTGAAAGTGAAAGGAAGATTCAGTGGTTTCTTGTACAGCTTTTGCATCTGCAAAAAACAAACAAACAAATAAATAAAAAAAATACAACAAAACAAAAAGAGAAAAAAAGTAATGCGTTGTCTCATAATAATTTGTAATAGGCAGCAATAGGCTGCCTTGGATTGCTATGTATTACTTGTGTTTATATGTATCCTATACCATTTGTCTGCTGTGAAAATTGTTGACTACTCAGCTTACACAAGGGCTTTTTATAGATATATAAAAGCAGACTGGGCAATCTGACGTCACTCTCTGTAACTCAAGACAAATTCCTCCAGATTTTTGTTTTAAATTTTTTTTTTTTTTTTAGGGATGAAGGGATGTGAACATAATTTTCATGCATACAAAATGCTATATAATAAAGTTTTGACTGCCGAACTAAAATGTCTATAGGCACTCATAATACATTGGCCCATGTGTCTTGTTTGAATAAATCTTTTAAGAAATATAGCGTTTGTTAATCGTACCTGTGTGTACTGGCTGTTTCTTTCCAGGAGTGCTGTTGCTTTAGGAAGCAGTTTAGTTCACACCTGTCACAACATAAATAAAGAAGGTGTATTCGTGCAGAAAAAATATATAGTTTTGATAAAAAAGACAGTACGCCCTCTTTTGATTCCAAAGTTTTACAAATCAGGACCTAATGAAAATCATTTGGACCTGATCAGGTCTTGAAATTAGGTAAATACAACTTCAGATAACCTACAAAACACTGTATCTTTATTTATTTAACAAAAACGAATGCAGAAGCAGTGTATAGCCC
The DNA here is from genome assembly GCA_024447675.2 of Pterophyllum scalare. NCBI lineage: Eukaryota > Metazoa > Chordata > Actinopteri > Cichliformes > Cichlidae > Pterophyllum > Pterophyllum scalare. Next base: position 17,473 of record JAMQGT020002050.1, read on the forward strand.
ATGATTCAATAGCTTGTAGAACCACCTTTAGCAGCAATAACTTGATTGTTTTTATCGATGACTTTTTGTCTCTCACACCATTGTGGAAGAATTTTGGAAGTGTTTGTCCAGATATACTGTGTTTGTTTTTTCTCCAGACTTGGTGCTGTGCATTATTTCCAGTTTGGCTTTGTCTGTCCAAAGGTCATTGTTCCAGAAGTCTTGTGGTTTGTTCAGATGCAGCTTTACAAACCTAAGTTGTGCTGTCATGTTCTTTTTAGACAGAAGAGGCTTTCTCCTGCAACCCTTCCCAACAATCCATACTTGTTCATTGTTTTTCTAATTGGTCTGTCATGAACTCTAACATTTAACATGCCTGAATGCCCCACACCTGCAAACTGCAAACACTATTTATTTCATAGAGGTATTCACACTTGCTGATGATCAGTCAATCAAGTGGATTTCATAAGTAGCACCTGGCTGCTTCTTACCCTCTTTAATTCCAATGGGAGTAGTAAGGTCATTCTTAGTTTTTCACAATCTGTTTCTGCATTTTGGCTTAATATTTGTTAAATAAATGACAGAGTGCAATATGCCATGGGTTGTTGTTCATCTGAGGTTATATTTACCTAATTTTAAGACACGCTAAGGACCAGATGATTTTTATTCTGTTCTGATACATAAAAACCTTAGAACTGAAAGAGGGTGTACTTTTTCTTGTCGTAACTATACACTCCACATGAGGACAGTACCTCATATAAGGTATATATTGTAAATAGCTCAGCAGTGATTTAGCTTAACTTGGTATAAAGACTTGAAAAAGTCTGTTTCTATACAAACGTTAGAAAAGCTAATGTCTACCACCACCCCTTAAGCTTGTTTATTAACAGTTATTGTTTTGTTTTGCATGCAACAAAATAAAACTCTCATTTTTTAGATGTCTTTTTTTTTTTACTGCTGTATGATTTCTTACACAGATAAAGAGTATAGTAAAGCCATCGTAATGTCCTTCAATGGATGGTGGCTTCCCATATTGTGGCCTTGAGTCCAACATTTTGGCTTTCACGACCCTGGGCTTTTGAAAACTGATGTAATAAGCAGGGGGTGAACCCAACTGTATATTCATCAGGCAGACTTTGGTGACCTGTCAGTACCAGGGTAGCCACACAACTGAATGGAATTTAATCCCAGGTTTTACTCTAATTGTGACGATGATTTTCAAAATCAACCCTAGCAATTAAGAACACAAATTTATTAGGAATGTGTTTATTTAAGTCACAAATCATGTGGGCAGTGGGATCATGTTTATAATCTGACTTTTTCATCATCAGTAAGAATGAAGATTTAAGATACTTCAACGTTTTTCACAACAAGAGGCTACATCCATGCTTTTAGCGCACAAAGATCTTATAAGTCTTTCTTGAGGTTTGGTTGGGATAGGGCAGGCACTTTCAACAACTACTATTATAATATACCACTAGCTAACTAAGACCAAGCACAACAGCCATCCATAGGATATAGAGTATGCAAAAGACAAAAAGCTAGGAATCGGCCAATGATGCAATCTCCTTAGGTAGCATGTCATTAGATAATTTTTGTTGCTTTTGTTATTAAAATAGCCCGTGCAGCTAGCTGCATTTAAGTATCTGACAAGTGAATGGATGAGCCATTTCATTAGCATCACACCTAAAACAGGTCTGTAGCTGTGACCTTACTGCCCAGTTTAAGATGGGAAAGATAGATTGTCTTGTAATTGTCATCTTGCAAATCTTGAGAAAATCGAGTTCCTTGCAAGATCAGTAAACATCAGTTTATGCAAGAACCCTTAGAGCTGAGCTCAAGCTGACCAGCACTAGACTGTTGGTGTATAGCTTACTGTAACCATCTATCCATTTTCTTAACCACTTATTCAATTCAGTTCATAAGGTGGGCTGGATGCTATCCACCTGTTATAGGACAAGAGGTGGGACACACCCTTCACAGGTTGCCAGTCTACACTCTATTTCGACTACTGCAACCAATCTATCTAAAAACTAAACAAGGTCAAAAAGCATCCTGGGATTTAAAAAAGAATCTTAATGAGAAGGGAGGGGAAAATGGGTTCAACACCAGGGTAAATTATAGCACTTCATCACAACATAACCCTTATAAGCACTGACTGTCACAAACTGATGATAAAAATAAGTACAGGATTACACAAGAATTAAGGTTTCCCCCAAAATTTCCTGCTTAATTAGTTCTGACAACAACACTCATGGCAGCTCTAGCAAGGAAGCTGCCAAAAGATCTGCTTCAAGCTTTCATATGACCCAGTTTAGAGTTCCCAAGCATGATTCCCAGCAGAATATTCTCTCAGGTTTATTGGTAAATGACACACATCCAAACCCCAAATACAGAAAGTCAGAAAATCTAACAAAAATACGTGCCAAAAGGAAAGAATGTAAAAAAAAATCTTTACCTCATCCTCTCACATATCTGTATTATAGCTAGCTCATGGAAGAGAAAATAACTGTTTCTCTACCTCTCTTCTCTGTTTTCTTTGTCATACACAGCCTAAAGTCTGGGTCTCCCAAAGAAGCGTGTTGCCATTTAATTTGTTCTGACATCATCTGGGACCTGACTATGTTTGCCGCAGGTTGTGACCGAGCTGGCAGTGCTGTGTTTTAAGTGTGCGATGTCATCTGACGTCATGTGAAACCTTTTTGCATTGGCTCATTTCTAAAGACTGTCAAAAGCACGTCTGTCACAGGTGTGTTTTCATGCAAACGGTTACAGAGTAAGTTTTGCTCATGAAAGAGTTGTGCAAATATCCCACGCAAGGCAAAATGGTGCATCACTAATTAAGAGTTTATCTTCTCTTTTATTTATGGATTTAAATTAGGCCATCTACTGAGTCCATGCCTTTTGAGGAACCTGCCCGTTGCTTTTAAACTACCACCCTGTCAATGTTTTGTACATACATTTTCACCAACAAGCATTTTTTTTATATAAGCAATGTACAGGGGTTGGACAATGAAACTGAAACACCTGGTTTTAGACCACAATCATTTATTAGTATGGTGTAGGGCCTCCTTTTGCGGCCAATACAGTGTCAATTCGTCTTGGTAATGACACATACAAGTCCTGCACAGTGGTCAGAGGGATTTTAAGCCATTCTTCTTGCAGGATAGTGGCCAGGTCACGACGTGATGCTGGTGGAGGAAAAGGTTTCCTGACTCGCTCCTCCAAAACACCCCAAAGTGGCTCAATAATATTTAGATCTGGTGACTGTGCAGGCAATGGGAGATGTTGAACTTCACTTTCATGTTCATCAATCCAATCTTTCACCAGTCCTGCTGTGTGTATTGGTGCATTGTCATCCTGATACACGGCACCACCTTCAGGATACAATGTTTGAACCATTGGATGCACATGGTCCTCCAGAATGGTTCGGTAGTCCTTGGCAGTGACGCGCTCATCTAGCACAAGTATTGGGCCAAGGGAATGCCATGATATGGCAGCCCAAACCATCACTGATCCACCCCCATGCTTCACTCTGGGCATGCAACAGTCTGGGTGTTACGCTTCTTTGGGCTTCTCCACACCGTAACTCTCCCAGATGTGGGGAAAATAGTAAAGGTGGACTCATCAGAGAACAATACATGTTTCACATTGTCCACAGCCCAAGATTTGCGCTCCTTGCACCATTGAAACCGATGTTTGGCATTGGCACGAGTGATCAAAGGTTTGGCTATAGCAGCCCAGCCCTGTATATTGACCCTGTGGAGCTCCCGACGGACAGTTTTGGTGGAAACAGGAGAGTTGAGGTGCACATTTAATTCTGCCGTGATTTGGTCAGCCGTGGTTTTATGTTTTTTGGATACAATCCAGGTTAGCACCCGAACATCCCTTTCAGACAGCTTCCTCTTGCATCCACAGTTAACCCTGTTGGATGTGGTTCATCCTTCTTGGTGGTATGCTGACATTACCCTGGATACCGTGGCTCTTGATACTTAAAAAAGACTTGCTGTCTTGGTCACAGATGCACCAGCAAGACGTGCACCAACAATTTGTCCTCATTTGAACTCTGGTATGTCACCCATAATGTTGTGTGCATTGCAATATTTTGAGCAAAACTGTGCTCTTACCCTGCTAATTGAACCTTCACACTCTGCTCTTACTGGTGCAATGTGCAATTAATGAAGATTGGCCACCAGGCTGGTCTAATTTAGCCATGAAAGCTCCCACACTAAAATGACAGGTGTTTCAGTTTCATTGTCCAACCCCTGTAGTTCTTGGAATTCACTTTCATCATCCATTGGTCCTGCTAATGATTATTCATTATGTGTGTAAGAAAGAGAGAGAGAGAGAGACAAAGGAAAAGATAGAAACACCTGTGAGAACAGTTGATAAAAGTTGTCCAAAAACAGAGAATATTCCATATATACAAAAATAATCCAAAGTATTTAATTGGAATAACTTGATGTAAGGAAACATTAGTGTGCATGTGTGTGTGAGAGAGAGAGAACACCACTGACGGAGGCTCTAATAGGAAAGGTCAAAACCTTGTGCCCTTCACATCTGCTGCCTGTTGCTACCCCTGTTGCCTCAGCATCTCCCTGAGCTGGTGGACCAAAGGTAATGTACAGGTAAACACAAATAAACTGAAACGTGTTCTTTTTACTGTTGCTGCTTGAATTTTGGTTTGATTGTTTGTAAGTATAACACACTTGGTGTACAGGGCATTATAAATGTGTCTATACCTTTGTTTATTTTTACATCAAGCAATGTCTTGAAATCCGAAAGACGGAAAACAGAAACTTTGACAGTTTCACACAGTTCAACTCTTCGGTGGGCAGCGTGAAGAGGCAGGTGAGGATGAGCCCGTTGTGTTGATAGACAGTCACTGTAAAAAATTGTGGACTGTGAAGGAACCAGAGGTACAAACTAACATTTTATATACATTTGATGTTGGCATGAACATCTTCGACTGCATTAAATACAGTACTTCATAAAGGGTTTTAAATTATCTCTTCTAGGAATTTAATCTTTAAAATGGTTCCTTTATGTTGACATCCTTAAATGTGTGAGCCTTTTGTTCCTTGTAATATATTTTTCACATTCAAAGCAATTGCTTTGTGTTGCTAACAGACACTAATGCTGTAATATCCATACAATATGGGATCTGCTTTCTGGAAGTAGCATGCCAGGAAAATGAATGTCATGCCAGAGGAACAGTTCCAGAGGCTATGAGGGAGTAAGAGTAGGAGAGAAAGGTCGCTTGAATGTAGAATTAGAGCCACAAGTCCTGAGCTGTGGCCTTTAACAGTGGATCAATCACTCACAGCATGGTACATTATTTCAAAGAATATTGCCTTAATTATTTTGTTTTTTTTTGTTTTGTTTTGTTTTGTTTTGTTTTGTTTTGTTTTGTTTTGTTTTGTTTTGTTTTGTTTTGTTTTGTTTTCTTTTGTTTTTTTGGGGGGGGTGAATGTATTATTATGTCTTATATAATGGATAAAAAGGATCTCATTACTGTTGTAGTATACTGAATCCCCCCGGCATTGTTATTATTCCTTTGCACCAGCAGCATTATAGTTTTGGGTTGTCTGTTTGTACTTCCACCCATCTGTCTGCCTGTCCTCTCCTTTATGTCAGGAACACCTGAAGGGGAATTCCTCAAATCTGGCACAGAGGTTCACCTGGACTCATCAATTAACTGATTAGATTTTCATGATCAAAGGTCAAGGTCACTGTGACATCACAAAAGATGTTTTTGGCCATGATTCAAGAATTGCTGGTTATTAGAAAATTTCATGACATTTATTTTATCCAAAAGGTCAAAGTGTGACATATTAAGTTCTACAAAAACAATTTTCTGGGTATTATTACACAGCAAAACTCACACAGGCACTGAAGGGGAGATTAGAACCACAGCTCATACATGACAGTATTGAACTGGGGGCAGTGGCACTGATTCTTGGGCCTTCAAAGGCTTCACTACATAAGCATCTGGACAGTGTGTTATGTGAACTGCGACTTTACTGGCTGGTGAGGTCAAACAAGCATGAGGTGGTAATTCTAGTTTGAATCATGGTTAGTGTGGTCAACATTTAGATGCAAACAACACCACAACAATCAAAGGTTAACATCACAAGCACTGTGAAATTTTAAGTTCATTATTTTTCCTACATTTAAATTCGCCATCATGCTGCATTACTGCAACACATCTGTGCATTTAACAGATGTGGTGATATATTCTTGCATATCTATGTTTATAACCAACATTTCTGAATGACAAAAGTGTATTCCAGGACAACTATTTGAATGCAGTGGAGATTAATACTATGCAAAACTATGCAAGCTGCCTTTCGCTATTGGTGGTACTGTACCTTTGAGACATGAATTCACACATAATATACGCATGCTGTCATATATTGATCAAAACATTTCACACATACTGCAGCTCTGTCACATTCAGCAGGCACATTAGATTGAACCTTGAATATCAGGCTGCCTGATGTTTCTGGGATGAATCTTTTTGGCCCGATTGTCATAGTGATAGCAAACAATTGCTCACAACACAAGCTAAAAAAGTTTCAATTAGCAATTAGTATGGGCTAGCTTTGTTCATATAAAACAGGGTGATTTCAATTTCCCCTTAATTTTGATGCCAGCATTCTGTACTTAAATAGAAGTACAAATGCTTGTGTTAAAAAATACTTGTGTTAATAAATACTGTTAAAAGTTGAAGTCCTGATTCAACTTCTTTATTCTGTCACTGAGCAGACCTTACTTTTAAATCTAACCTCTCTTCTTCCTCTCCTGTCCTCTTTCTTACATCTTTCTCCATCTCTGAGTGACCTTCTCTCCCTGTGTGATGCTGTCATGCCAACATGGACCAAAATCTCTGAGGAATGTTTCCAGCACCTTGTTGAACCTATGCCATGAAGAATTAAAGCAATTCTAAAGGCAAAAAGGGGTCCCACCTGTTAGGTATCCCTGACAAAGTGTATGCTGAGTGTATATTTTTAGCACACCTGGGATCTTTTGCATATTCCTTGACTGCACAGCGTTATTTAACCAAATCTGGCTGAGATGCAACATCAGGTTTCACAGTTCCTTTTATAAGGTCTTTAAAAACACAGAGGAAAGTTATTTTTAAGTTTTTAAACAGTCTTTGTACCACAGATTAAATAAAAAATACCAGTAAAGATGCAACACCACTTGTTCCTGGATAGTTACTTGGATACAGTCCTCACTATATTTAACTGACATACTGTAACTAATTGCTTCAACACTGGGTTATGTCCTTACATCCTCAAATCCAGTTAAGAATGTCTGATTCAATTTATTTTCAACCTGAAGCACCCTCTGAATAGCTTTTAAATGAACAACTTCATTAATTTTGACAGTGATAATATGATTGCCCATTTATCCTGGAAAAAAGGACATAATATAGATTAAACCCTTCATTATTTTCAACCTGGAGAAATATGTTACAGTGCATAAACAGGATTAAAGGGACTACAAAAAAAACAACATATGGTGGACAATACTCTAACAAGATTGTGTAGTTGTAATGTTGCCTGTGTGTACACACCAACATTCAGACAGCTAAAGCTGTCCTTTATGCACAAGGCCAAAGGAAATGGAGCAAAATAAGCGTATCAAATGTGCAAGTAGTACAGGTTTATTGTACACGCACACAAACAATCAATTCCTGCACCAAACAACCCAGCCGAGAGGTACAGCAGGATGTAAATAAGTTACTGGGGGACAGCAGTCTTATAAAAAGAAAGGACGTTTTAACAGAGCACTCTCCACACAGGTGCTTTCCTTCTGCTATTCCAAGAGGCTTGAAAGACTTTGTCATATTTTAATTAAATTAAGTGTTGCTAACTCTTGTGTGGTGTTTGGATGTGTTGAACTCTTTGGTTAGTAAGCAAAAAATGGCATCATGAATAATTACAGATAGACTATCCAAGCTGTCATAGGGCAAGAGGCAGGGAACACCCTGTACAGGGCACCAGCTTGTCACAAGGCTAACACAGAGAGACAGACAGCCATTCACACCTATGGGCAATTTCATTTTTTCCTTACAAATCTGGCATTTGTCAAAAAAAATCTGAGTTTTAATTAATAAATATGACAGAATAAGAAGGAAAATGTTCTCATAACTGAAATAAAATACACCATTTGTCTGAATATGGCAATATAATAGCAATTCTATACAGCTGTTAACCCAAATAATAATTCACTTACACTATAAGCCCTCAGTGGATAGTTATATTGGTACGAAAAAAAGATAAACATTAGAAATATTAAAAAATTAAACTGCAAGGTTCTGAATCAGTCTTAGAAACTGGAAACAGCTGACCAAAGATGAAATATTTTGTGTGTGTGTGTGTGTGTGTGTGTGTGTGTGTGTGTGTGTGTGTGTGTGTGTGTGTGTGTGTGTGTGCGCGCGCGTGCTGGCAGGGCAGTGGGCATCATCTCCAGCTGTCATAGTTGTCACAGTTCATTTGTGTGTCTCAAGGGTTTGGACCAAATCCATCACAGAGAGCAAAAAGCCAAATGCCACAATCCATGTCCACAATAATTCTTTCTCTCTCTCTCTCTCTCTCTCTCTCTCTCTCTCTCTCTCTCTCTCTCTCTCTCTCTCTCTCACACACACACACACACACACACTCACTCACTCACTCTCTCTCTCATTCTCGCTCTTCCACCTCTCGTTCTCTTTCCTTCCGTCTCTTTTGCCCATGGCAGTCATCCTGGGGCTCAGTACCAGTGTATAAATGTTCTTATTCAGGTCAGAGGATGCTGGAATATTACATTACCATTACTTATTCAGCCACACTGCTAATACTAACGCAGGGACTCAGCACTCCAACAGCAAAAGTGAACCTGTGCACTGACCCTTTTTCCACAGCAAACGTTCTGAGTGGTCACGGTCGGGGGAAGCACAGGTGCTATAAATGTTCTGCTCAATTCAAGTGTCCCAGTAAGCCCTGCAACAGTGAGCCAACATGCACACTATAAGGACGGTGAAAACGCAGCGATCATTCATTTTTATCATTGAAAGCTTTGCTTTTCCTGATGTGACGTGTCAGTTTGTTTTCCGTGAAAAAGGACAATGATTTAAAGTTTAGTTATAGACTCTGTTGGGTATATTTGTAATGAAAGGTGCATTACACTTGCTACTGAGCACACAAAGATAGCTAGGTTAGCATCGAGCAACCATAACTTTATGCATCATTCAGCTTATTTGTTTAGCTTTACAGCCCACAGCAACACTATTTAGGCTTAATCTTTCTAATTTCATCAACCTTCTTTTCAGATATAGCATGCAAAAAAAGAAAAAAGAAAAAGTTACCAACAAGATTGCAACATCTGAACATCTGAAGACCAAAGTGTCCGGGAGTTAGAGACGCAGCTGAAAAGCAATGCAAATATTCTCAACACCCAGTAAAAATATGTCAGTGTTGTTATAACCAAACCATTGGTTCATGCTGGTTAGTTGCACTTATAAGTGCTGTTGAAGATATTTCACATTGATCATACATCATAGTTTTTGTTTAGGAAAGTCAGTGCAGCATTTAGAATTTAACATTTATAGATAAACGTAAAGTAAAAGAAAAACTAAAGCACAGCAACAAAGATAACAATAACAGTCTAACAGCTGATAGATAGTCAAATAAAAATAGGCTGAAAGTGAAACAGACGGGATAAAGACACATTTAGTGCAGTGTGTCCAGCCAAAATAGTCTTCCCATTGCAATATGGAGAAGGCACATGGCATTTTACCAGCCCACCTTTGTGCATCCTGCCAGTGAATGGATTTTAACCAGCACCTGAAAGTACCTGATAAGACAGGAGCTGTCACTCACTATAGTTGATAATGACTGGACAGAAAACCAAAGGAATGATGGGGGGAGGGGGGGTGGGGACATCAAAAGGGCAGAGAAGGTGGAGAGAGAGGGTGGGGGGAGGAAGTAGAATGGGTGGAAATACTCTGTCTCTGGAGAAATATTGTCAAAAAGAGAATGATCTCAAGGATGAAGCTGCGTCAGATAATAGCAGGAGACGAAAGGAAGGACAAAGGAAATCTGAGAGAAAGGAGAGATGACATTTCCAGCTCTGTAGAGGGGAAAAAGGCAAAGAGGCATGCAGAAATGACAGAAAGCAACATTAGAAAGAGAGAAATAGGCAGCTATGAGACGAACCAGAGGAAAGATTTAAGTCTGGTGCTGCAGGAGAGAGACAGCCAGAGTGAGCAGCAGGAGTGTCTAGGTTAATCCAACTAATGCTGTGGTTTACTGGGGAGTACGCAGCTGGAAATAGGGCCATGGAGATCTGAGGAAGTGCTGAGACTGGTGATTCAGTGGGCTAAATGAGAGCCAAAAGCATGTGGGTTTTAGTGCTTTCAATTTCCAATCAGTGGGCAGTCAACAAAGCTGTTTCATAACACCTTCAGACCCTTACTGCTTATTAAATTTTTTACTCCTACTATTCTGTATTATCATTAGAAGGATAATTATAATAATGTTGCCTTTTTTGTTTAGCCTGATCTTCATTGTTTTGTACGATCCTATATACTTTTGGTTATAAATATGAATTCATATTGGCACCCTTAATTTAGTATCAAAGCTTTAAGCTGTATGTAGAGCAGGGCCTTATAATCACAGGAGTGGTGGTGTGAGACTGTAGATCATCATCTGTAAATTCATGTGCACAAAAAAAGAAAGACACTCAGGGGAGAAATGGAGGCATTTCACATATACACACATTCCCTGCTCTTTTATTCATACAATATGTATTTATTAGCATATCGATTTTCCTCTTTCTGTCCCAGAGACATCTTTTGTTCTTTTTTCTTTTTCTTCAATCAATAAATTTTTCTCTTGAAAAAGCCCACAGACAGCCCAACCAGTCTCACACATACACACAGGCATCTGCAGCTCTGCAGGCCTGGCCAGGAAGAGCTCCATCAATCTGGTCTGTCTGCAGCCAGCTGTCAACACACAGTCTGGAGGGTAACAAGCTGACAAAATAAGTTCAAGTGTGTGTGGGTGTTGCATGGATTTGTAATTTTACTGCAAAACAAAATAGAATAAAAGATGGGAAATCATAGCAGTTATTTAGTACATATGTTATACAATACAGTTCGATACCTATACCGAAAAGGGAATAGGAGCCATTTATTTATTTATAAATTATTTTGAAATGTCCCTGTAAGCACTGACTAGCTAGTTTATATATACATAGTACAGTAACAAGACCAGAAAATATGGAAATGGGTTAACAGAGCTGATTATGCTTTGGACAAATTAAAAAAAGAGAGAGACTTCAATTTTCTTTTGTACATAAGAATTCTGAGCAGAGGTTGTGGACGCAGCACTTTAGTGAAAGCCGTTTTGAGGGCTTACAGTTTCTTTGTTTGTTTGTTTGTTTGTTTGTTCGTTTGAGCACATTCATTGAAGAGACAGATTAGCACAGCTATGACTGAGTAGCATTTGTTGTGCTCCATTTCTTTCGCATTAAATTTGGTTGAGTTGCAGCAGTTTCACTGATTCATTATTAAACTTTTTTTTTTAATTTCTTATTAACAGTTTTGAATCAGGGAACTACAATCAAAAAGTCATTCTTAAGGAAGGGAAACAGACTGAAGTATGCAAAATTACAAGAGAACTGGACTGAAAATCAGTTGCAACAGGTCAATGACGAATGCAAATCTGGCATTTTTGGTTCAAATCAGGAGGTCAGGAGAGAGGTGAGTGCCTGCAGCCATGTGTCAAACACGGTGGAGGCTCTTTCATGGTTTGGGGCTGCATTTCACTCAGTGCTGTTGGGGATCGTGGCAAAACTAATGCAGTTATGAACGCAGAAAAGAATCATGAGATTTTGAGCCACCATGCAATACCATTTGGAAAGTGTCTTACTGGCAGTGGCTTCATTTTTCAACGTGAAGCATACCTGGATAGAAAAACACACAGTGGAACCCTATCAGTTATGGATCGGCCTCCCCAGAGCCCGGATCTTAACTGCTACAAATGTATATAGTGTTTTGATATCTGCTATTGTATCTTATCTTATCTTATCTTATCTTATCTTATCTTATCTTATCTTATCTTATCTTATCTTATCTTATCTTATCAAAGCAGTATGGGATCATCTTGACAGAGAACAGAACAAATGGATAAGAAGAGCTTTGAATGGAGAACTATTTCTGGAGACTACTTAAAGAAATTACAAGAAAGCTGCCTCAGAGAGTTCAGGCTGTGTTCAAGAATAAACGTAGTCACACCAAATATTGACTTTCAAGCTTGTTAGAATTATGCAAAATATGTTTTTGCCTTATATACTGCATTCCTATGTATGTTCTCACATTTCAATAAATCGCTGCACGTATTTCCCATTTTCCTCGCAGAACATAAAGAAGTGAGGGGTGACTCAAGACTTTTGCACATTTCTGTATATGGCCTCGAGTTTAAGGAGTTAAGGTAATTACAGATGTATGGAGTATGTAGCTCTGGTTAAGCTGGTGCATTTACACTGATGCATCTATCATCAAGAAAATCTGCACACCATTGCTGAAAACTAAATCTATTTTATCACTACAGTTACACCAGTGTACCAGTTTCACAGTATATCATGGTTTAAAAAAACAGACTAGAAAATCATTCATGCAGTAAACATATACATTCTTCTTCTGTATATTTAATTCATGGTTTCACATTTCAATTTTGTGTTCAATTGTTTAATCAAAAACAAAACTCTTCTTTGCATTTCTTTAATCCTCCGGGGTCTAAGTCATCAATGGAAATGACCCCCAAACCTAATCCAATCCCTAATGCTCACCCTAGCTAACCAGAATGTGTCATTTTTATTATTCTACCAAGTCTTGATGATCAGGGAACATTTTTTACATGTTTTTGCCTTTCTCCAAAATATACAGTTAGGTTTAGGATTGGGGATAAGGTTGCCAGCTATGATAACTGAGACCTCACAGGGTTGAGGGTCACTGTACCTGATAACAAAAATAGTAATATTGTGTGTAATATAAAATACTGAAGTACCATTAAAAGACTGTTATTGTACCATGAAAATCTCGTATCTATAAAACCTCCACTGAAGTAAAGATCACGTTTTGTTACTCTGGATTAAAACAACCTTTAAGTTAGAGGTAGAGGAGCTTCAATATTTGTGGCTACAATAACAAATGCAGGTCAAGGAAATTATTATGAAGATGAGCACGAAAAAATTAACTGACTGCAGAATGAAAATGAAATCGAACAATAGCTCACACGTGGCCTGATGTATTATTGTGCCATCCATCAGTCCCAACCTCTCCCCAAACAATTCATTGTTGCCTTTAAACAATAAAACCTGACAGCTTGTGACTTGAATAAAAACATAAGTCATTTTCAGACACTTGCTGAGTTTCATAAATATGATTAAAGCAAACAGAATATGTTGTGTTATTCTATTATGGTTAAGGTCAAAGTGCATAATGACAGTCAAGAGCCCAACCGCTTCCCAGTGTATGCTAAATTTATGCACTCTTATTTGTGGACTGTGAACTTTAAAACACGTCTTTATATTTAAATACATACAAAGGATGTAAATAAAGCTAGATAGATATGATACTGAAATAAGGCAGAAGGCAGAATAAAGAGGGAGTTTTAGGGACATGAAAAAAATAAGAAAGAGTAGACCCAAGAAAAAGGCAGGACAATAAGTGAGATGAATAGTGGTAGAAAGGGGAAAGTTGGCAAAAAAAAAAAAAGATCAGGTGAAGGATGGAGAGTGAGAGCAGAGATCAGGGTTCTCTTAGATAGATGTCCTCCATCAATCTGCTCCATCCACTGCTTCATAAACTCAATTAAACTGCAGGCCTCCTGAGGTGGAACAGTCTCTTACTCCATCTATCTATCTAAATATCACTCTCCAACCATCCCTCCAATCTAATGGGAATTCTACCATTTATTTTTTTTTGCCACTCATTTGCTGCCCTGTCCCTTTTAAGCATCAAAATTCATGGTGATTGGACACATCCATGCTTAAATTTTAAGAGGCAATATAATATAGGGAATTAAAAATATCATTAGTGTTCATCAACATATTGCTACTGTTTATCAACAGTACTGCACTAAATGTGTCTTTATCCCTTCTGTTTCACTTTCAGCCTATTTTTATTTGACTAGTTTTGCAGTACTTCATTTGTTTGTATTTTTTGAAAGTTTAATGCCTTTAATTGTATTGTTAAAGAATTTATATCAAGGAAGCTAGATTTTTATTTCCACTGTGAAAGATTAGATTCTGTTTGCATTCAGAAAAACAGAGACAAGCTTTCCTGACTACTATATAAAAGGTTTTTTAAAAATCTGTAATCTATACCTGTCCTTTAAAAGCGAAATAATAGGAACTGGAGAGGTGAGCACAGACAGCACATGAAACCTGATGGATTGATAAAGTCGAGACCTACTGCACAAAATTAATTAAACTTAAGGAAATTCATGGTGATTGGACACATCCATAATTACTCTGGCTTGATCAGTGTGTGTGCCAGCAATGGTGGAGGCCTCATCACAGATCCAGCGTAAGAGGGGTTGTATGTAATTGAATGTACTGTGTTGTTGTGTGTCTCCCCGACAAATGCACTTTTAAATGAACTTTTTGGGAATAAAGCACCTCATTTCCAGTCAGTCATTCAGTAAAGCATCAGGGAACAGGCCCCTGTCTATAACCCGATGTGAAATTCATCTACAGTTTATCAGTGATTGTCAGCTGGAGGGGTTCTTCCCACATGTTACCGTTTATTTTTCCAGTAAAGGTTTTCTGAGCATTATTCTGCGAGCCACCCTTACTTCACATTCACATTGTGCTGCTACTTGCTGACCAGCTGGGAGTTGTGTTCTCACATCCTTGAAGTTGCTGGTAAATCTCAAGCTTCTGATTTCCAGTTCACCTCCATGACTTTAAGCTCTGCTGGTAGCATGACCATCCATCTGGTCTTCAGAGGATAAAGCCTGTTCATTTCTGATTCTTCTGGTGCCTCCATTATGTCCACTTTTTCCACAGTGAAATATCTCAGTATCTTCTAGATGAAGCTGCATAGACAGAATTTTATTTTTGCTCAGATACCTGCCATGCTCCATGTTATGCTGCTGTGCATAAGTACAGCTTCAGGCACTAAAGCGGTTGTATTCTCTTTGCTTTCATCAGGGAAGAATTACTTCTTCAGTTCAACAGCTGCCTCGGTAAGAACAAAAAAATTTTGTAAACTCAAAGGCACAATATAAAAAATTGGATTCATATAATTTACTTTACTGCTAATCATTTCTGTGCTAAATAATGAAAAAAAAAAAGAAAAGACAGAATAAGTTGAGGTCTAAGAGGTGTTTTTATTCATTACACCACTGCTTGTCTGCAGAGTTTCTTATTCCAAATGTTAACAAAAAAAAAAAAACAGAAACAACATCTCAAATTGATTTAATTTGAATCTTGCTTTACATGCCTTATTTCCTTACATTTAATTTGAAGAGAGACCCAACGCTCATATTCTGGTTTAACTGGCAGGGCAATTCAATCCAATCAACAACGAGCAATCACATCACAATCATAATTGAATCCTGCCAATCTCCAGTCTTGTATATTAGTCTCTTGGTGAACTGATATACTGACACTACAGTCTCTCAGTATTGCAGGACCAGTGATTTTTCCACTCAATTACCACATTTATCTGCTTTACCTGAAGCTTTTATGTTCCTTCTCCAAAGTAACTAACGTGTCTTCCATAGTGATTTGTTAAAACAGCTCTTTTTATAGTAAATGGCAAAACAACTGACTGAAAAAATACAATAAATACATAAAGAGAGTGTTTTGACGAGTCCGGGGTCAAATACAGGTGTGGTTTTCTCTGCTTCTTTTCTCTCACTAATGATTTGATGAGGCCGCCAAATTCAACATATCAGGGTTCCAATTAAATGAGGTGAAAATAAATTGCCATCGATGCAACAAAAAAGTTATAGAAGGAATGATAGGAATAATAATCAAATATGGGAGAGTGTGTCCAAACGTTTGGCTGGTATTGTATAATACTGTATCACATGACAACATGATGTGAAAGATTGTTAGGGTTAGTGTCTAGATGGAAAGATACCCTGGGTATGTTAAACTCACTTTGTAGTACAGGACCTACCGCATGCCACAGTAGTAAGGGCCTACCGCATGCCGCAGCCTCTAGTTTAGAGAGCACAGCCCTGGTTGGCCCTCGTCTTGGACCGTGTGTTCTGTCTTTTTTGCAAGTGAGAAACTGGAAGGTTTCCCCCACAGCTGCAACTGTTGCACAGTTCACATGACTTGGTACTCCTCCTACAGTATGGATCAGAATTTAATCAGACTCACACACAATAATCAGCTAATGGATCTTCACCCAAAATGTGCTCAAGGTCACATTTGTCTTTCTCAGTGGATTTTATTTTTCATTAATTTGTGCAATGCAGTAAATCGATCACAGGAACATTCATCACTTTCCTTCTGTGTTTCACACACCACAAAAACCTGTGAATTGTGATTGATCATGAGCCGGATGAGGCACCACGTCATCAATATGCTGGTTCTCAACCTGCGCCTGCGTCTGGGTCCTTGCATTACACTTCACAAGAGTCTCCACCAAATAATGATGTAAAGGAGCATTTGCAGCAGACTGTAACAAGTTTTAAAAAGCTAACAGCAGGGCTAGAAGAGTTCAAACTTATCCATGTTGTCTCAGGAAAAAGGTCTGCTTGGTGAAGAGAAAGACCTGGTCCAAGTATGTGTGTAGGCAGACTCAGTGAGTTCTTAAAATGTGCCATACATTTGTAGTGGTTTCATTTTAAATAGTAAACAATTAAGATAATTATAAATGATCGTACTGGAAAACTGGATATTTAGTACTACAAATACCACTCACAGCATTATTGGAAAGAAAGCATGCATCACAAACTATTTTAGACTCTTTCACATCAGGAAGACGTGACAGTTGCTTTCAGTTTTACTCTTTCCACTAAACACTGAGAGCAAAGCATGCAATGCAAATGACTGTGGGAATGTTAGAAATGAGTGCCGTCAGTAAAAAATAAAAATAAAAATAAAAACGCTTTATTGAGAATTCTGAGTTCAGTGACTGCAGGCTCACAAAGCCCAAGTGTCACGTTTCTTCCACACATTTTTCATTCAGAGCAGTGTCTTTTTTAATGGTACGTCAGATCCGATTTACATTTAGATTTACAAAGTGCCATTGCTCTGATTTCCCATGCAGGTCCCACCTTTTAATCAACCACACTTGACAATACATTTGGCACCTGCAAACAGCTGAATTAATTTATTACACTCAGCGTTGCCATTAGTTGGCCTGCCTCTCCCTCTGTGACACAATGAACAATCCAATCCAATTCACCAGACTTTAAATCAATTCAGGCCAACTGTCTTTGTGATTGCTAAATGGGAAACAATATTGCCAAGGCTTTCAAGCACATAATTATCATTGTTTTAGAGACTAAATGAATACCATCCCCTCTCATAGTTGTGGATTGCAGGTTACTGTAATACTTGATACTTGGATAGATGGATGGCTGGATGGATGGAACATCCCATTATATAAGTCAAAGTCAGACCAATATTATAAGAGTAATCATGGCAGTGAGTGGGGTGGAGATAATGAGTTAGTACTATCAAACATAGCCATCATCTTATCAGCTCATAAGTTGTCATATGTTTGAGTTTTATCCAATGTTTTCTGCTTATCATTCATTCTCTCTGTTCATCTCCATCTTTCTTGACTTCTCTGCCTATTAGTGCATGCCCCTGTCTTCTGGCATGTGTGAGCGCAGAAGTGTGGGGGTGGGTACATGTATAGCTTGACAGAGTGCGTATCTGCTGTTTTGGGGTCAGATTGAGGAGATCCGACTGCTGTGTTGAGCTGAGTTCGGGTCCAATTAAAACAGCACTTGACGGCAGCAGAATACAAAGTCAAAGATACTGCAGCTCAGTGCCAGCTGCATTATCCCTGCCACCCAATTCTCTGTTGTTCTTTTTGTATTTTTCTGCCCCACCCCCTGTCCCTGTAAGAAGATCAGTCTTTCATGATCTTGCTTGGGGGAAATGCCACGTTGCAGCAGCAAAGAGGAAACGACTAAAGCGACTGGTGCATGTGAAACAGATGCAAGCACAAATTTCAGCATTGTTAGAAATGTTTGAAGAACGAAACCAGGTTGATCAAGGATTTAGGAAGGGGAGGCAGAACAATGAAGGACCCACCCGAAAATGCAGATAGTTGAACGCAGCATAAAGCTTAGAATGTGTGCAATACTGGCTGTGTTTATTTATGTATGTATCTGTCCCCTCAAGTCTGTTTATTTGTGCGTCTCTCTTTAATTCTGTTTGTGTCCCCCTCTCCTTGTTCTCTTGACTCAGCTCCCTTTTTTCTCTCTCTCAGTGTGACTGTATCTTTTGCTTGCTGGGCTGACACTTGGTTGCTCAGGGCTACTTGTTACAGCTCATAAGGAACGCCAACTGTACAGCACAGGCTCACTCTCTGTAGCTCTCTGGCTCGTTGCTCACATTTGAGAAAACATCAAAAATTGACCCAGTAAAGTTTCATAAATTCTGGGTAATCAGTTACCTTATTTAGCTGCCTAAGTAAATCCCTTCCCTTAATCAGTGATTTTCCCGTCATAGCTTGGTAATTTAGGGACATATGTGTTATGCTTTATTTCTTCCAGTGCACAGTACAATGTGGTTATGGATGCTTCTACATTAGAGCAAAGGATGATGTTAGGGGTTACTGTGTTACTACAATACAAATAATGCTAAATGACTTAAGAGGAATATTTCATGCGAGTGGGTCTATGTTGGTCATATAATAACATTTCTAATAAAAGTTGCAAGAAAATTTTGAGTAACTACTCAATTTTCACTCCTCTAGTTGATGTGGAAAAATGCTCTTTAGCCCATCGTACATCTTGGGATGAATGCTAAGTTAGCAGCCCCTACCCTTAAATCACTTCAAAGCCCAGTGCTATTCTTTGGGGCTTTGTTGTCATACGAGAATGACGCTGAAGAGGCCAACAAGAGGACCCAAAAGGTAGTTGGAACAGGGTCAGTTCTCTGAGTGAAAATATATTTGGCTTCATAACAAAACTTTCCTCTTGTCAGTTGAAAAGTGTCATAACGTTGACAGTGTGGAAATGCACTCGTCTTGACTAAAGGAAAATCTCTTCAAAAAGATCAACGTGGTTGTGAGATCATCATCACTCATTCATGACTGCCAGAAGCCTGTCTGTGAGTTTTTCAAACAATAAACTTTGGATAAATGCTCGTGTGGTTTCCTGTGGTAAGGAGATTGTGGCTTGTAGCTCACAAAGCTACATATGAGACTCTAACTTTTGTAACCATATTTTTGGAGCTTATATTGAGTTTATTTTGAAGAAATTTGGCATTAAAAAAGAATGCAGACTATCCACTGGGAACAAATGTTCTCAAAAGTTTTTTGTTTTTTTTTTAACATTACAACTTGTTTGTTCACTATTTTGGGTGTTTGGGTGCATGCTTTGCCTCCAATGCCAGAACTTCTCCTCCTGATTCTCACTTTTGCCTTTTTGTGCATTCTTTATTTCTTTATCGTCAAATCTTCTTCTGATCAATTTCTACTGTTTTGTGAAAATAAATGCCTGCCACTTCACCTCCTGTGGCACCCAGTTTTGCTCATTGTTGCCCTTGGTTTTTAAGGTATTTTTCCAGTTTTTCTTCCATAGTGTTTAACCTTTCAACTTGACAGCAGGAGTCACTTCTACAATCTTTTTCTCAAATGTCAGAAAACACAGTTTGCTTGAGTAGTCAAATGCTGCACTTATAATAAACTTATAATCTTCATCTGCACCTGCTGTAAATCCAGTGCACCAATTTGACAGCCTCTCACCCTGACTTCAGGATGGGAGAGCTTTCCAGCAGTTCTTCTTTCAGTTCTCTGTTGACCTGGTGAAGCGATTTCTGTCAGGATGTTGTTGCATGTCATGCCCTCATCTCTCCAATGGACAGGCTCCAAAATGCTTCATTGCCCACCTGCCCATGCAAATGATTATCTCTGGTCCTGAACTCAACCTACATGTAACAGAAATTGTGTGTTGTGTGCGGTTTGAGTGAGTGTGCAATGGCTATAGCACTCCAGTTAGCAATGATGTTACTGTCTTTATCGAGGTGAAAATTTCTCTGTTTGTACATATACTTTCACACTCAACTGACACTTTATTAGGTATACCTTGCAACTACTGAGCTGGAGCCCCTTTGGCCTTCAGGACTCCATTAATTTTGTGTGGCATAGATTCAACAACGTGCTGGAAATATCCCTCCAAAAATAGATTGACATGGTCATCAACAACACTATTGTGTTGTTTAAATGGTGCTCAGTTGATACAAAGGGACCCAAAGTGTGCCAGGTAAATATTCCCTACACCATTACACCACCAGCAGCCTGAAGTGTTGACACAAGGCAGGATGGATCTGCACTTTCATGGTGTTTACATCAAATTCTGACCCTACTATCTGAATGTCAAAGCAGAAATCAAGCCTCATCAGACCAGGCAATGTTTTTCTTGTCTTCTTTTTGTCCAAATTTAGTGACCATTCTCCTCCAACTTCTAACATCAACAAAGCATTTTCCACACAAAGAACTGCAGCTCACTGGACATTTTCTCTTTTTTTAGATCATTCAACTCTAGAGATGGTTGTGTGGGAAGATATATATATATATATATATATATATATATATATATATATATATATATATATATATATATATATATATATATATATATATATATGTGTGTCACGGTTGAGGTGCTGAGGACTCAAAACAGAAGCAGAGGGATCGGTTTAGTGCACGGTTTTATTTACAGTGATGACAGGTTGTAGGGCAGGCGGGCTTGGGAATGGAGGGAAAAAGGGGACTCCAGGGATGAAAAGGGATGACTAGAGCTCCAAGGGGGCGGACGGTGGCCGAAACTAACTGGTTCACAGTCAACGATCCAGCGACGGGTGGAAGCCAGCTGCCAGCTTAAGAAGAGCCAGAAGACAAGCTGATTAGGAACAGGTGAGGACAACAGCTTGATTGACAGCCGGTCCAGGTGGGAGGAGACACAACCAAAACAGCTCCAGAAAGATGCGCCCACCAACATACGCCCCCACACACCAGGGAGAGGAACAGAAAAAAACCCAAACACAACATCACAGCCAGGGACCATGACAATATATATATATATATATATATATATATATATATATATATATATATATATATATATATATATATATATATATATATATATATATATATATATATATATATATATATATATATATATATGAATGATTGTGGACATTGTGGAATGAAATATATATGTGAATGATTTTTAACACCTAAATTAAAGTGAGCATTCAGCAGATACTCTGAGTTGAGGCATTATGGTTGGATTGCTATGTTCCCATTTGGGTTCTTGATATGAACGATGCTACTGGTCCTCAAGAGCAGCAATGTCCCTGAATCAACCCCCAGAGAGTTAATTAGAAGACCACTGGTTTGTGTCATGTTGTACTGTGGATGCAAAATCCTTTTAGCTAAATTTAATGGAGAGAAAACTTATGATATATTCTTTTAATGTTGCACAGCCATAACACACTGACTCCCACACATATATACATGCATCAACACAAATGATAGTCCACACGCGAACACTACTGGTACAAAGTTTGTTTGAAAAGTTTCAATTACCCGTACCCATTTCTGTCTTTGATTGTTTTGACAGGTTGGCATGACAGAGATATCTTTTG
This sequence comes from Pterophyllum scalare, assembly GCA_024447675.2. NCBI lineage: Eukaryota > Metazoa > Chordata > Actinopteri > Cichliformes > Cichlidae > Pterophyllum > Pterophyllum scalare. The sequence continues at coordinate 39,301 of JAMQGT020002050.1, forward strand.
TTACCGAGGCTGCAACTCACACTACCACTTACAGAAGAAAGAAGAGCAGCGAAAAAGTGTCAGCATGGATGGTTTTTATTTGCTGTTTTTCTGCTTTTTTTAGTCAGTGATGACAAGCACAATTACATATCTGAAGTTGCAGCATATATAAAAAAAAAATGTCTTTGTATTCTTCCTAGGGGAAAGGCAGATCTGAAATGTAAATGTGCCCTATCACTGACAGCAACAGACAGTCTGTCTTTCATTCTGTTTCCTCGTCTCTGTGCTGAGGTGTATTATGTGAGCTGTCAGATTCTGTGACCTCATTTGGAATTAAAGCTTTATTGACTCTAAAATATCTTTACAAACGTCACACACCGGAGAATCGACTCTGACATAACAATACATAATTTGTTCCTAAAAAGTGTGTCCTAACCTGTATGCTCATGTTGGTACCTTTCACCAAATAAAGTGTTCTCTTGACCGGGAACACATTTCTAGGCAGTGCTTATACAGCGGATGCTGCAGGACAAAAGGAAGTACAGTGTGCAGTTTTTTTTTTCTTTTTTTACTTATTCTATTTTCAGTCACATTTTTTTATAAACCATGCTGAAGGGTTTCGATATGTGGGATGCAGAAATTGTCTTCTGAACTGCTCATATTTTTTCTAAAATCTAGCAAATTCTGTCTTTTTGACTCTAGTGTGTTCTTCCTGTCAGAGATCTGCTTGTCTCCGGATGCTTTCTTAGCCTGTCTGCATCATTCCTCAGCTCAGGGAACATTTTTTACAGCTCCTTCACTGTATTTTATATATTTTTACCAGCCATTATAGGATGACTCATCAAACTCGCTACACATTTTTGTGGTAATCCATCAGCCCACAACTAACTGTGCCTAGCTTGAGTCCAAGCGTATGACACTGACACCTGTATAACCATGCTACTTAATGTACCGCATTAGTTAATGGTTCTTCTTTGGGGACTGAAGTCTCATCTTCCCTGTATGGTATGGTTCAGTTCAACTTTGCATGCTTTTGGTAGTAATAGCAGTAATTTTCTCTATATGCTTTCTGCTGCAGACAGTACCCCCTCAGTGTAGGTGGGATTCACAGCAGCACTGGTTGAAAATGGTGTGACATAAACATAATGCAAACAGGCAAAATTCCCAGTATGTGGCTGTTTATCCCAGTCAAGAAACAAGAAAGGGTGAAAGTAGCAAGAAAAGAATACTGGAGTTTGAGTTCCCATGTCGCATATCCCAGGTTTAACAACATTCAACAATCCAGTGATGATTCTTTCTGTCCAGTCAATGGTCTGCAGCAAATGGACTGAGCTCTCTTAAAACCTCAACTATAGACGTGCCAAAGCAAGCAGAGTGGAGAATAGTCAAATCCAATCATGCCACGAAGTCGAGATGAGGCTAAAAAATCTGATAACTCAGTGTAAACAACACTATAAATGTGATTATTACATAGCAAAATTGCTATCAACTTTCTCCTTTTTTTCCCTCTTTGGCCCAGCCTAACTCTGTTGCTGCACATCATCTTATAACAGGACTACTTCTACATTCAGAGTGCTTCTTCTCCCAACAAATAAAGCATCTTCACAGCTGACTCTCCAGTGTGCATTCATCCAATGCATTCAAGTTGAGGGTACATGTGTCACATCTTTTCACAAGGTCTAAAATTTGTAGTGACATCCCTAGTTACAGGTTGCATGAGTGCAAAGAGATCTTTCTCAGCCTCTCTGACTGCATCCACATCAGTGAGCACAAGGCATGAATGCTGTTGATGTGTTAGATTATGGTGTTTCTTTCCAATGTAAGTATGAAAGGAAGTTGACTTAAATGAATGAATACTGTACTATTCCAAATTCATATAGAATTAATGTAGAATTGTTGTAACATGTTACATTTCTGGAAATGTTTTCTACATTTTTGCAAGGGTTAGATGATAAAATTGAAATCACATTCAGGTCTATGGCAAGATCGTTCAGTCTCCAGCTATAATATGAACATTTCCCTCCCATGTCGTCTTGTCTTTGAAATCATCCAGTGGCGTTCATCGAAATAGAAATTTTGCAGATCCTCGGGACAAATAACATCTACTAATGATACTATAAAAACATAACCCTATTCTAATGTAATGGCGACTACAGCAGCTCCAACTTCTGTACCCAAACACATGAGGGAACTACAGCTCTGAGCTGGTGCCATCAAGTGGAAAATGTGAGCAATGAAAAATGATCTGCTGCTGAAGCTGAACTAAAGTATCCAGAGTTAGAAAATAAACTTGATTTAAACTACGTAAAACAGGTAATTATTTAATGTCTATTAATTACAAATCAGGTGTTAGGTATCAGATTATATGCTTTCTTTCTTTTATTTATTTTTTATTTTTTTGCTCTGTCCTTTCTTTCCTAACCTCCTGTTCTCCCCTCTAGCCTTCAGCCCCTTCTGTTTCTTACTGGTAACAGTTTACTGTTCTGCAACTGCACACTTTCCACTCCTAGTTCAATTTAGCTGTAGCAAGGTGTGTATGCATACGCGCGTGCATCCATGCACGTGCGTGTGTGCATATGTGTGTGTATTGGTCGTAGTTTGTACATAGATAAAGCAATTTTTGCACAGGAACTGCATAATTGGATTGTGGAAGTTATGCTGCCCCAGAGCATTTCCCCCTTGCTCTCTGCCTTACTGTCTGCTCTCTACTGTTCTGCCAAATAAAGGCCACAAAACTGTCCCCAAAAACACAATAAATTGGTTTGATATGGTGGGAAATGGGTGCAGAGTTAAATGAGGACATCCTCTTTCATGCCTGCCCATTTGATATAAAGTCTGTTAGGGAAGCTTAGCATAAACATTGGGAACAAATAGAGCACAAATGTATCAAAATCCACCATCATATTCAATCTTCCCTTACTAACACATGTATTTTTAATCTGTACAAATAGAGAGGAGCAGCTAACTGACTGCTGGCTGATGCACCATATCAATGATTCTATCTGTAATATTTCTTAAAGAGAGCTTATGATGATCAAAAGTCAAGGTATCAAAATAGCACACAGGAACAAGGCACACACAGGTCGTCACTTGCACAAGCAAGTAGATAAACAGGTAGATACAAATTATCTCATGCGCATTTTCTACATGGGACCAACCAAGGGCAGTCAAGGAATCTGACTGTTGCAGCAGAAGGCCTGGAGGGCATTGCATATGTCTCTGTATTTATGCATCTATGTATTTATGCGAGGACATGGCACTTATCCTGGCCTTGGTTTTACATAGACAAGGAGCGTGCAGATGCTGTTGACCCAGGTGATTTCAAAACCATGACCCGGCCAGCTGGTGGGCCTTCCCCCTTTGGCTGTCCTCAGAGGGAGATGACAGGGTGGTTAAGGAAAGAGAGAAAGGCAGGTAGAGGTGGACTAAAGAAACCTAGAGACAAACAGCATCAGAGCAGGATGGCTAAAAAGCATGAAGGTCATACCTGTGTTATTCTTCCTTTCCTGTGGACTACTGTGTCAAATGCTGATGTCTTAGCACATAATGTGAACACATAAGAAACAACTTGTGCACAACTCATAAATGAGTTATCTAACTCTGTGTTTGAGTGCATTTTACCATGTAATGGACAAAAACCCAAGGACAAATGCAGAAACTTTGCATGACTGCATTTCTCCAATTTTTCTTAAAAAAATTGATGTACTCAAGCACTTTGTAATAGCTGCAAAGACTTAGGCCATTACAGCTACAAAGCAAAATGGATGATGGAAAATGATAGAGGTTAAGGAACAAGGTTAAGGAAGTCGGAGGAGGAGGCAAGCGGAGAAAAGAGAGGAGACTTAGAAAGCAAAGGAGGTGCAGCCAAGCAAAAACTACCCGGTAATTAATTCTGAGAAAGAGTGAATTAGGATGAAAAAGAATAAAATGGGGGAAACAAAGCAAGGGAAGGAAATGGAGGTCTGGAGAGAAATGGGTAAGAAATAAAATAAGAGAAGGTAAGCAATCTAAGCATGTTTGTTAGAGGTAGGAGGCGTTATTAAAAAAAAGATAATGGTATTAAATGACCGATGAGATGCTGTTGGAGAGAATGAAGAGAGAAATGACATAAACATGGAGACAGAAAGAACAGAGGAGGAAAAGCAGAAAGTGGGTGTAAAGGAAGATATGTCTATGCTAACGAGGGCTGCTGCGACAAACTGACAGTCACTCAAAGTGACACTTACAGCAGAGATGAACCGTGTTTGGGCAAGCATGGCTGGGCAAGAATAATCATCACACTTACTGATGTGGCTACAACATTTAGCCAGACTCCACTGAGACCAGCCTAATTAAATGTGGAAAAAAAATATTGTAACAACACAATAAAGTACCTGTGACTACAAGCAATGCACAATTTAACAAATCATTTATTCTGCCGCCTCAGCTGTGTACAGGTAATTTGGTTCAGTATGAAATATTTTGTTGCAGGTGTCCTGAAATAGTTCGGTTTGCTGCTAGAATGTGGTTTGCATCTGAAGAGATCAAAGATTCAAAGGCGCGCTGTGCAGGCACTTTTGCAGTGCATTGTGTTTTTTAAGTGTTCCAGATGAGAATTGGGATTGCCTCCCTGCAAAACACCACATTCAGTTGCCCTCAAAGACAGGAACTTGATATTTCGCCACTGTGTTCATTAATTATTTCTTGCCTGGTAACCTTCAAAAAATGGTACATGAATCCCTTAATTATGCATATAAGTGATAAATGAAACATTAAGCCATGGGGATCTCCCTGCAAAACCTTCAGGAGAGCTTTTACAAACTTGTTCTCTGTCTCTTACTTCTGCTTACATCGAGATGCAGACATCAACTCTCAAGGCCCTGTGCTATGACCCGAGTTCAACATACCCAGGTTATCTTTCTGTTATCTGGAGTCACTTACACTAATGCCAGCAATCAGGGTAAGCATTAGCACAAATTTATCTACTCCCTAAGTTAACCCAGGGTTTCCTCAGCGCATTCACATGAAAGGGGTGACGTTGCCAGGTGATTCAGGCCTTCAATAGCATTTTCACAGAATACACATCCAGATTAAATTTGAATCTTAAGAATTTGTTAGTTGGGTAAAATTCATTTATAATTTTGAAGTTCACTTATATTACTTTAGGAGGAATGAGAAGTGAAATATACTTTTTTGTATAACAGTAACCTTCTCAATCTCAGTCTTTCAGAATATAACTCCTTAACTGGGTTAGGATAGATTTCATTCAGCAAAAGCAGTTCTGATCACCTTCTTTGTGCATCTACAGTCTCATGTTCACACACGTGCAGGCGAGCACTGGCCAAAACAACAAGGAGATGTACACAAAAGTATCCCGCACTTTAATTTTGCACTGATTTCATGTGTTTTATAAAACAGCACAAGATCATCATATATGCTGTATATATTAATGTCAGCAGATAGTTTTTAGGCCTGTCTCTTCTTTTTTTTTTTTTTGTCCTCAAGTTGTCCAGTTTCCTCAGAATTTTTAAAAGCAGAGTGCACACCATGCTAACCATGTGGCATGCTTTTCAGCTAATACTGCAGGGAATCACCTTGTTGATGCAAAAATGCTATTTTATGTCTGTCAAACTGTGTTATCTTTGGCATTTTTCATACATCCAACATCCCGAGAAATGGGAACAAATTATATGTTTTTGCAACAGGCTGATATTAACAAAGTTCTTAAAGATACAATTTAAAATCAGTTGTCTGTCACATGTAGACATAACACTGGTTCTTCCCTTAAGCTAGGTGCCTTTTTATGCTTGGGTGAATCATAAGTTAGTATTAAGGACTGAAAATGAATGAAAAAGCAGCCAATGTCCAAAGACAAACTTTAAAAAACCTTCAGAAAACCTGGAGAACATTTGCTCAAGACCACTTTAAAAAATTACAAAAAAAAAAAAAAAATTCTGGCTCCTTAGAAGCAAATTATAACAAAACGATGGGTGGCTAGAACTTTTGCACAGTATTATATAATGTGAACCTGTATTACCAGTCTAATGGGTTTTCTTTTTTACCTTATTTTATCAGCCAGGCTAAAAATAGTTGCATTGAGGATAAAAAAATTAGCTGAACTGTAAAGTGTCTGGCTTATTATTTTATAATCTTAATGGTAATAGTAAAGTGAACTAAGTGCAGCTATAAGAGACCCTATAGGAAAAGAAGCCAAGTCACCCCATATGTCATGGAAGGATGTGTCACCACAGCAGGAGGTTCGCTGTGACTCGCCAGCTTTTGTCACAGAGGTGCCGTGCTAACAACTTTGGCCCTGCCTGAGAGTATCCTTGAAGTTAGAGAGAAGGTTAACGTTTGTCAAATGTCACATGGACGCTTATAATCGTGCTGCTAAATGAGCTGATTCAGCTACTGAGCCGCAGGGAGCAAGGACGGGCTAGGTCTGCATGCATTCATTTCCCTCTCTCTTAGGAGGGCTGCTGGTCGAAAGGCCACAGAGAAAGTCTGCTGCACATCTGTTTGCGCAACAGTTTTGCTCCACAGCGAGAAATCGGCCATCTGGAAAAGTGATATCTTCATTGCCATCATAACACATAGCACAGAGGTTAGCTGACAAACTGACAGCGCAGTACAGGTGAGGTCTTGTATATTATGAAGAATGATGAACTTTAATTGTTGCTGTGTATAAATCTACTTATGCATATTAGGTATTAGTTTTGGTCAATTTACTCTGAAAAGTAAATTACCTTTAGGGCTATCTCTCTAGGGCTTCAGAGCTTATTTAGACACAAAAGCAGCATTTTTGTGCATTTTCCTTCTCTTGGTATTTTCACAGAGATGACCCACATTTGCTGAGGATTCACTGCCCTTCAAACCACACACTTACAATGGAGAGGTTGCTCAGTAGGACATGAGGCATTTGTTTGTGGTTGAGGCCCTTCTACAGCAATTAGCAGTTTAAATGCCATGCTCATCGCAGCACTTATTCACTTGGATAAAAGTTTCATGGCTCTGGGTTTGTAAATTGAAACATGCACAGTGTCACAGCAACTGGATGTTCCCCTCTAAAGTTCAGTAAAGTGAGTCGAAGGCACGTGCCATCTTATGCCAAAAGAAAAATGTCGCAAGCTCAACAGTCGATGAAGCAACAAATTGCATCCACTGATGCCGAGAGTTTCTGTGATCCAGGTCCTTCTGTGTGCTCAAAATGCAAATAATGAACATTTTGAAAAATGTTAGAACCTGAAGTTGTTTGATCAGTGTCCAAACCATTATGAAGAACATGTGAACACCGATGTTTCACAGCCAAAAGCTACAGTCACGAGTGCAGAAACGTGACTATAGGAAATCATTTTGACACAGAAGGAATTGTGGCTAGAAGATGAGTGCAGCATCAAAATGTAGATAAAATGAGACTTTTTAATATGGTGATGTGACCCCTGAAAGTTTACCCAAAATGTACCTTTTTAAAATTTTCTCGAGAGTGAACACAAAACAGATCTCTGTTTCTATTGTTTTACATCTTAAAGATTGATTTGATAAGGTTTAGCTCATGAAATATCCATGGATATCAAGTTTTTTATAGAAAAAAACCAAAAAAACATGCTGAACAAAAACAAGATTTTGACTTTAGATTGTGACACTTGGAGTGCGTGTAAAATTGATTTGATTACAGTTTTAACAGAGCCTAAATGTGTTTTCCAGCCCTGAAAAGTTTAATGCAGCTAACACTTGTATCTACAAAGTTATGGCAGCTCAAAAACACTTGAAAAAAGTCACATAAATTAAAGAGAGCAATGTTTTGTATGTGTTTCCAGGCCCTTTTTTAAATGCTGGGTTTCGCTTTAAATAAATACAAAGTGTAAGTGGCAATACTTAATCAGAACGTTGGCAGATACCTGTGTAACTAGCAAGGAATTGCAAGAAAGCAATTGACTTTAAAAAGTCAGTTGCTTTATTAAATGCATGTGTCCAAAAATCACTAGCATTGGCCCTGATAGTTTTAGGAAATAAAGAATTAGTGGCACCTATCTGTACTGTGGGGTCAGTGGGGGCCCAATAACTACTTTCTGCCCTGGTGTCCCCATGGAAGTTGATCCACCCATGATGATAACTGTGGATGAAGAGATGTTGGAAATCGATAGTTTAGATGAACTTTTAATTCGTAGATGAACTGTGGCTACTCTGTGATGTTCCATAGAACCTGATGTACTCTTCATGAAAGCAAACCTCAAAATTTGATTTTTAAACAACACAAAAATGAACCATCGCTGAACGTCATCGATAAATGCTTACATAGATAGTTTTAAAGTAATTGCAGTAATTGGTTGTTTAATCTAAATAATCTAAATAAATGCACTTGACTCTTTTAACTTATAACTAGTGTTTCTATAAGACAAGCAGAGGTGACAGGTGTCATTAGAGTTTTATTGATAAAGGTACTTAAAACTGTCGGATGCTTCAGGCTGAATGAAAGAAAAAAGTCTGCTGTCACCTTCCTTGTATTTTTCCCGTGTATAACTGTGGTGTGAAGCTTTGCTGATCAGTAAATTTAATCACTGCCACTGAGTCATAATTCAAAAGTAATAATTCAGGAGAGCAAAGTGAAGCTATCAAGAACAATGAAACTATGGATGAATGCAGTTTTATGCAGATGTTCTCCTCCCACTGATCACTGTACTTTGTGTTGTTCATGCAATCTTCTCTGAATCTGATGAGGATTCGATTACCAAGGGTTCAGTCTCTCTACACATACTGTGTGTTTCTGTGGTGCTCATCATGTGGTCTTCAAAATGCTGCACTGTGTGTAAGTATTATGGATTTTGAACCTTCTCCATCCCTCCACAGAACCTGAGGTATCAGTGGCCTGTAAACAGCGTCCCCACAGCATCAGCAGCAGCCACTGCTCCTTCAAACCCAGTAAGCTCCTGTTCTCACTCTGTGGTCTCCCAGCATTCACATGAGTGCATATATACACTGACATCTGTGAGCCTCAGCAGAAACATTCAGGCATATTGTGATTATTCACCTTCATATTTCAGTCCTCCAGATCTGTTTTCATCTCACTGATGTCACATGTTCAGTTTCAGTGTTTGTCTAAAAGAGCAGATAAATCCTGCCACCTAGTGGTTACATGATACTATTGCAGCTTCTCTGATCAATGTGCTCAAGATTCCTGATGGCATGGTCCAGTACCTGTGTCCTGTCGGAGTACTGTAAGTAAAACACACAAGCGAACGCTATAGCTCAGGAGGTACTAATTGGAAGGTCGGGGGTTTGATTCCTGGCTGTTCCAGTACTGCATGCCAAAGTGTCCTTGAGCAGCACACTGAACCACAAGTTGCTCTCTGATGTGTTCATTAGAGTGTAAATATTAGACAGAAAGCACTTAGGTCTAGAAAAAATAAGTTCTTGTTTGAGGCATGTTGTATAAAGCGCTTTGAGTGTTCAATTAGAATAAAAAAGCATAATATAAGAACCAGTCCATTTACCAACACAGCTGTTGAACATCTGTATTCTCATAAACTCTGTTATCTCACTCTGTTATCTGTGTATCTGTTTAGGAACTACAGGTCAAAAAGCCTTGTGTGGGGCCAGCTCACATGGAGCTCTCTTCTTCTATTTATTATTAATTTGTGAAGGAGCCACATCAGCTGGACAGAGTTTGGGGGCACCAGCCACAGACAGGTTAATAAGGTCAGGCCTGCCCCTGCATCTGCGTCACAGGTCCCTCCTGCTGCACCCATTCAACTCCAGACAGAGGCCACCTTCCTCAGAGACACTGAAGAACAACTGCTGTCAGTGCTGAAGTAGCATGACCCCTTCCCAGTCCCTGCACACCCTCAGCATCTCTCCTCTCTGTCAGCAGAACTCTGTACTGTGGACCTTAGTCAGTTAAATTCTATCCATCCATTCTCATCCCACTTATCCTGTTCAAATTATAACTGAATTCATTCATAACTACAATTTACAGCACGTACTGTACAGTGCACATCTATGTACTTGTGCTGTCAAGCTGTTACATTTATTTAGTCCCTTCGTGTCAGTAAATGTGCCTCAACATTATGACTCCTGCAAGTGATTGCAGCAGATTTATGGCAATGACTGAAAACATCACCACTTTGGTCAGTTGCAATGATTGTTCTGGAGCAACATTAACATAATTTTTGCCAGGAACATGACCAACACTGCCATGTCAGACAAACCAAAAGCTTCACCTTTTCCATAGGCATCTGTTATCTTAGTTTTTCAGATCAGTTAATTACTTAAAAGGAGCCCGAGGCTGTTGAGTGCTATCACAGGGGATGATAGACCTGAGCACACCCTGTAGAAAAGGACCCCACTTCCTTTGTAGATATAACAGGTTTATCCTATGTACATCATGCACATCCAACTTCAACAGAGCCCCTAAAATAATTCCATACTGGAAGCTTCACCAAGATCCTTTTCGCCTTGGACGCTTGCAATTTGACATCCCATAAATCTGTGCATGTGTAAGAGAGGCTGAAGGCTATAGTTATGTGGTAACAGGACAAAATCAAACAACAATAATATTTGCAGTCAATGGCTTTATGTATAGGTAGAATTACAAAAAACAATTACACAAACAATACAAACAATATGCATAAATATATCTATCAGAGTTATTAGTTAAATCAGGAAATAATATCATACAAATATCTGTTGCAATTTCACATTACAGGTAGCAGCCAGCAACAACATAAATCAGAGCAACGAAGGTTGACTTAATACATTTCCGCGGTCGAGTTATTATACGAGTTAGTTGGTTAGCAGAAGGCAGATTTACAGAGCTCAGGTTTGCCTGAGTCTTCCAAGCTTGCTGAAAGGAAATATCCTATAATGTCATCCTTTTAAAGTATGTTGATGCTTTGCAAGGGTCGGGTTAAATTTGAAAAGAAGCTTGCAGCTCCGGTTATCTTGCACACGTGCACACACAAAGAAAGAGTCGAGCCAAAAGTGCTGTGCCAGGTGATGGAGATGATGTGCGCAGGGTTTATTTATTACAGGAACATATGATGGGAGTTAATGCTGGTTTAAGCACTCACTGAGATTTCTGTGTTTTTCTGTGCTTCTTTCAGCCTTCACTCTGTTTTAAGTAGGGAACGTTTGAACGAGGGTCATGTGTTCAACACTGTCTTAATCAGATGGACACTAACAAACATCACCTGCTCAATTCTTTATATTGAAATTAGTCAGCTGTGTGTGCTTACTGGTGAGTGTAGTGAGATCATGGGGTGGTAATGTTGCTGGACTCAAGTTAAATCTGAATATTTCTGACACTTTGCCCTTTATACAGTAAATATTTGTAAATACAGGTCGTGTTTGTAAATGAAAACTAGTTCTCAAACATTTTTACCTGGTAAAATAAAGGTTTAAAAAAAACCAAAATTCTAATGCATGTTGGCTCACTACTACTTTTAACCACTTTCCCTTTGTACAGGATCAGATTCTTATCATGCAGACAGCACAGGAAGTTGCCATGTGTGCTATATGAAACCCATGCCAACTCCCAACAGTGTAACTACAGCCAAGCAGAGGGAAATGAAGGCACAGAGGTGTATTGTATTTTAAAACACACTCTGGTGGTTGTTAAAGGACTCAAGCGGGGTGTTATTAAGAGTACAGGTCACCATCACCTGCACACGTGAATGTGCTATTGTTTGGAATTACTGTCATGGCATTTGGATCACAGGCAGTTGTAAAAATATATCTATATAAGAAAATGTATCTATGATCAGCATCTATTTCTGGAGTTAATTCAGACCAAGAAGCACCTACGACAACTTTCTGTCAAAGCGGGACTGGGACACACACATCACTTTCAGTAGACTCGACACCAAAAACAAGGTCATTCCTCAAAATGTTTCAGCTTAATCAGAAATAACCAAACAGTTTTTTTTTTTTGTTTGTTTGTTTTGTTTTCAGGAAAGAGACAGCGATTGTGTGGAAAGTTATTTACAACACTGTGGAACTGTGCAGACTGTAATCATCTCTGCAATCAACTATTGAAAGCCAGGGATTACTTGCATATACAGAGAATTTACAGTTCATTCATCCCAGTCCTGCTATAGAGGTGCGTACACAGCAAGTTTAAGCAGTAGTCGCCTCCATAGACTGTATGGAAAACATAGATGGAGCTTCCCGGTCTGACAAATAAAGCTGTGATTCTTAAATCTGTTTTAGTAAGATTTCAGAAATGTACAATAATTTTAAACATTTCAAAACAAAGCTTTTATTCAGTGTCTTTAGTGGACAACAGGACTTGCCACCTCTTGTTTTCAACCTGTGCCCATACGTCAGGAAACACGGAGCCGAAAGAGGGAGAAAGGATTGTTAAGCAGCATTGTGGAAGGGGAGTCATACTTGGAGCTTTCGGGAGATGAGGTGGAGAAGCTCCCAACATTGGAGCAGTAAGATGACAGCTTGGAGGAGGAGATATCAGCTTTTGAGGAGCCTGAGTGGGGACAAAGGGACAGCACCCAACCTCCATTATGGATAAGAAATGTTGTGTAAGCTAGAGACCTGAAGTTATGGAATTTGGTTTCCCTGGCACAAGCTGCCATACAGGACACCAGCCTGTGAAAGGAATCATCTACTTATCTTCACAAGCCTTGCTGCGCTCTGTTTAAGTGAGAGCAAATTAATAATATATTTGCTGAAAGTTCATTAAACCCTTCCACTCTTTTCTTTATCAACCCAATTTCAACAGGGTTGAAATAGTTTTTAACATGAAAACAGGACAATGCTGCCCACAACCAACAAGACTGGAGGCCCGAGTAGTAAATAGGCAACAAGGTTTTTGATAAAAATGTCAAAGTACACCAACCAAGGGCCGGTGTTCATCTCCCTCCTTCATCAGCCTAAAAAAACGGAAAACACTTTGGAGCTGAAAACATTCTTCAGCATATCTGTGTTCACGGCATGACTCGACTAACCAAAGATCCAGGTATACTAGGGTCTCATAGCCACTGGAATAACTCTTCCACATTAAGCAGTCCATCAAATTAACATAAAGGGGGAAAGAATAATGCCCTCTGAAAGGTGAGACCTCTCTTAATCAGAGTGCAACAAGGCTGCCTCAATCAGCTGAGACCAGTGAAGTCCTGTGAAGATGAGCAGAAGATTCCTTTCACACACTGATGTCCTGCATGGAAATTTGTGGCAGGGAAACCAAATCCTATAACTTCAGAGCCCTAGTTCACACATTACTTGTTATCCATAATGCACTTTGGCCCTACCTAGGCTCCTCAAAAGCTGGTATGTCCTGCTCTGAGCTTTGACCTTCCTGATCTGTCTGGCCTTTGTCCACCTCATCTCCTGAGAGCACTAAGTATGACTCGCCTTCCACAATTCTAAGTAGCATGGTTTCTCTCTCTTTCAGCCCTCTGCCATACTTTGCACGATCACTGTTGGTGCCACGAGGTCTAACGATCCAGCTTTAGCTGACTGTTAGAGGTGTGCAGAAAGCAATTTAATCAAAAAGCTCAGCTATGAGAAATTATTTGTTAAAACTATGGTTTTGTGTTGAGATGTGCGTCCTTCACTTAACTATTTTAATGTTCATGAAATAAAAATACATTTTACCAGAAATCCCTTTGAAAATCAGAACAATATCATTACATCATGTCATATATTTGGTGATCAAGCAGGACCCAATGTCTACTACAAGGGACATAGCATTTTTCTTTAGACCACAATACTTAAATTATCTAAAAATTAGGCAAAATATTAAAACCTTTTTTCTTCTGGGTCTCAGGAGGATAAGTGGCTTGTGCCTGCAATGTTTTCCTAATGGCCAACAGGGGGCAAGTAAGGCAAAAGAAGCCTGTGTAGAAGTCTATGAGAAAAATTACACTACATCACTTCATCTATGATCACAGTAAACATTTGTCTGAGGAGTTTAAGGTGTCAATCACTACTTTAACATCTTACTGAAAACACCATGAAGTTAAGTTCATTAACTATTCTCCCATTTAGAGTAAAATATACATTAAAACAGGGTATGCTCTAGGTTGCACCTACCTCATGATTGTTTTTCAGTCAGACGCAGCCCTCAGTTGCCGCATTAAGTTCAAAAATACTAAAATGAGGATGGCAAAAATACTCAAGTGGAAGCTTCACAAGCCAATGCACCACCATGGCTACATCCATCTTTTGCATACAGTCTATAAACAACTCTAATCTTACAACCTTGGTACGGCGCAGACAGTCAATCACCTGCTGTACATCACATCATGCTCACTTTGACAAATGGAGCAATCACGTAAGTAGGCAACCACGTTAGTTGATCTAAACACAAACAATAAAAGACAAAGATCACAGGTACAAAAGAACAGATGATGAGAATTAGAAAGAGGCTACTAAATGACAAAGACATAAAAGTGCTAAATCAAAACATGATTTTTTTTTAAAAAACTCTAAGAATCAGCCATCCTGGTCTTGTCAGTCTTTATCCACTGAAAATAAATAAACTAAGATTTACACCCACTGTAGTCAGCTGTAGAAGATCCTCAGAAGTGTGGACAGCTACATTGGACAAATGTTACAAAAATAACATTAGTGGTGAAATGGAGCAAGGAAATTTTGATTAAATATGAATTTCAGATTTAAAATAAGAGAGCATTTTGTACCTCAGTACAAAAAAATTAAGTTATGTTATAAGCTGTATTTTATACTATTTTTATATTGTGTATATCTAAGTCCCTAGCCATTTGATACTAGACAGTAGTTTATGTCAAGAAAGAAAAAGGAATGATTGAGACTGACTACACTCCGCTCTCTCTCTCAGGTTAGATGTTTCTTCCCCCGTTGATGACGTTTCCTCCTGGAGGGGCGATGTGAATAGAGTCCAGGATGGGCCGCAGTATTTGGCCGAACGGTCTGAAGATGGAAAGATTTAATTAGATATGAATCAAGACATGCATGCATATTAGATATGAAATTAATCATAACACAGTGACTGCACTTTTTAAAAATCTCAAACCCATTCATTCCTCACTGTACATACGTATATCTGACGGTATGTTTTGAAGTCTGTTCATTGACATAGAAAAGTGCTGCCTGTCCTCTCTTACATGTTGCTAAGTCACACTAAACCTGTGGTTAAAAACTTGTGCCTCTGCTATGACTGGCCTTGTTGTTGGCTAAAAACAGATCAAACTGAGCCTTCAGAACAGTTAAATACCATGAAAAGTTCAGCCAGGGCAAAGCAAAACTAAAACTCCACTCCAGGCTGTATCAAAATAACCTTTAGCTGCCAAATTTGAAATCTGCCTCCAAAATTATATGGAAACATATTGCGTGCCTACACTATAATTTTCAGTGAATAATAATAAACACAATGTTTCGTGATTTAGCCGTAATCATAGCTAAAATGTAATTTCACTATACATGAGGGCAGAGAAGCATAATGTAGTGTTCAAAAATCCTGCCACTGAACCAGTGTCTTGTTTAGATTTCACTGGGACACATTCACGGTCATGCGGCGATTGGTGAGAAGGAATCGAAAGAAGTCGGTGTGAGCCGACAGTCTAAAATTCACTCACGTGGAGAGGACTTCCGATGGAAGGTCAGTGATGTAGGAGGGGATAGGCCTGCCCGTCAGGAACTGAGCCACCTCATTGGTGAAAGTGTTGCAGTTGTGCTCAAACAGGCGATACCTGTCACCTCTGAACAAATCAAACAAAAAAGTCCTAATAAACCTGTCCATCTTACTTTGAAATCACTCCTGACTATATATAACTGCTTATCTGTTTTCGGGACATTACTTATATAATGAGCTAGTTAGTTGCTTTCCTGTATTGACCTGTATGTGCTCTCTCCCAGAGAAGAGAGGTAATCCATGAAGATCTCCTCAGACACTTCAGTCTCGCCGAGATCCACCACTGTGTCAGGGGGCCCCAGCATAGTCCCACCCTAACAAAAACAGAGAAGACTTCTCATAAAACAGAAATATGATAAAAGAATAAATCAACGGTGGTCTGATGAAGATTCTGCTTTCTTAGGCTCCAGCCAAGAGAGAAATGATGGCTGGATTCAGATTAGTTATTTGGCCTTGATAAAAAGTCAGGTACTTCAACTTACAGGTGAGGATACACCCAACAGCTACAACATTAAAACCACCTGATTTTCTTCTTCTTCCAAAGACCTGTCAAGAGTGTACCCTGCTTCTTCCCATCCCCACCCCTGACCCTGATTTGGATAAGTGGAAAAGATGGATGGATGGATGGATGTTAATTTCTTGAGTTATTTTGTATCTTTCTGAGCTTTTTTTTTCCTTTCCTTCTTTCTTTGTTCTTTGCCTTCTTTGCACAGCTGAGGGGTTCTGTGTGTATGTGTATATATATATATATATATATATATATATATATATATATATATATATATATATATATATATATATATATATATATACATACATACATACATACATACTGCAGAATTGAGGGGCAGCCGATGCACATTTAAAACACCTTTACAAATGATGTTCCACACGCAGCAGTTTGAGAGGAGATGGCCCAAATACTTCCTTAATGAGTTGTTTGGTGATATAAGTGAAATGGGAGTCAGTCCCCTTGTTACATCCTTACCGGTGAACAGCTGGAGATCCCCTCCCCTCCAAAGAAGAACTCATCACCATATGCCACTATAGCTGTGTGCCTGGGAAATGATTACAGTGGTGAATCCAGGTTAGAGCAACTCAGTGGTAATAACAGCATATTTAGTGCTATTCATGACAAATAAACCACTTTGGCATGCCACATAAGACAATTAATACAGTCAATCTACTGAACACAGTGATTGTAAGGAAAAATCCATCCATGGACTGATGATTTGGTGACTGCACAACCAGCTGCTTATTTTATGACAAAGTATTCTAAGTGTTAAAATTGTATATATATTTTTCCTCCTTTTACTGTGTATCTGCCATCTGCCTAATCTCTTTTTAATTATAGCTCACTTCGTCACGTCACACATATCCCCAGATTGCCTTCAACAAAATCAAAACAAATACAAAACCACAGAGCACCAGGAGCTGCTCTGAACATTTTTAATGCCACTGCTGTCTTTTCCCCTGGGATCAGAAATAGGTCAGTGGCCTACACTCTGATGTATCTACAGTAAAAGAAATCAGTGTTTTCATGACTGAGGAGGTTACACTTACCATATCCCATCCAGCTGCTTTCCTGCAAACAGAAAGGGGGAAAGTGAGCAAATACAAGGCAGCGGACGGTCTCCAAGGCGAGCCGGTAAAACAAGAATCGTTGTCTGAGTCATTTCTAATGATGTACGGACATAACTCGGTTAAGTTTGGCCATTTTTTTTTAAAACAACCTATAAAACAAAGTCAATTGACCTTGATAACTTAACCAGAGGCCAACAAAGTAAACGACAGCACCTGCTTTAAACGAGCGTCAAAGAAGAAAGGCTTCTCCAGCCGGTTATCATGACTTATTTGCGCCCCAAGGCCAGAGCTGCATCACTCAGTGTTTATTTGCAGGCTTCTACCAGCATGATAGGACTGAGGCTCCGGGCCATTCCTCTTGATAAATCATAAATATACAGCTGTACATTGTATCGCGTAGGGTTCTTATCCATAATTCTAACCCAGAAGATTATTTCTTCTGTGTCGGCTAGATCAGCTATGGACCTTCACAACATACGTTCCAGCGATAC
>JAMQGT020002051.1:0-17824 GCA_024447675.2 Pterophyllum scalare
ATACCAGCAGTGCTGAAAGCAGCCGAACATGAAGATAAATCTTGGAGATGGTTTTGAATAATTTTTTCTCTAATTTCTAAAATTTCATTTGTATAGAAATGAATGAAGTCATTACTAGTTAAAGTGAAAGGAATTCTCGGCTAGAGACCAGTCAGTGGCTCCTTGGTAACCTCAGTCACTAGGGCACAATGTTGTATATGATGATATATGGTGCTGCAACCTCCATTTGACTAATTTGGTTGCTAGCATTTTTCCGCAGCCGCCTGTAGCTTTTATGGAAGACGCCAAATTGCAAACACTCAGCAGTAATGATGTGCGGATTTATACTGAAATATCGATACTTCCAATACCAGACCTTTATGTTTTAAAATCGATTCTCAAATCCAAGTATCAATACTTTCAATACTTCAGTCATTTGAGATAATGTATCTTAACAAGAACATGTTAGAAAGTAACTAAATTATTGAGATCTTGCCTGAATGAGACAGGGTTGATGGGAACTACTTTTTCTTTCGCCTGGTAAGTGTGTAATGCGTAAGGACGTAATGCCTAGGCGCAGCATGCTGCTGCTGCTCAATCACTCACTCAAACATAGACACAATGGCAAAACATAAAAGAAGACATGCGTGGAGCTATTTCAGCTCCACAAATAGCCAAAATGTGATCTGTGATGTTTGTGGGAAATAAGTAATAAATGAGGCTGCTACCTCAGTGTGCTTCTGAGTTTAAAATAAATAAATCAGAGTGATGTTGTGTTCTTGATGAAGCCAAGATTTGAATTACACCCCTTTTTTTAGATTTACCAGACACGTTAGGTGTTTTCGCACAAAGTATCGGTATCGGATTGGTATTGCCGATACCAGCTTGAATTTTACTCCGTATTGGATCAGAAAGGAAATCTGTGGTATTGAACACAGGTGCTACTACTCAGCAGCTACTTGCTAAGAAGCAGTGAAACTGTGAAGCGTGTGATGGGACTGTTCACTAAGTACAAGCTGTGCCTTATCGCCGTGACCAACACATTTCAAAAGGCAAAGCTTTTACTTTGAAGGCGACGGTCTCCATTTCTGTTTTGTGTTGCACTTTTTCAAGTTTCGCTATTTCTTGGTTGTTACCGAGTCTGTGAGACAATTCGATTATAATTCATGCAAACCATGGGCGGCAATCTGCAAGCAAGCAAAGCAGTCACAAGGAGGTTTTTAGTGCAGCACCCTCTTTGTGACTGATTTTTTTTAGAGACAGTTAGCAGCTTCCAGCAACCAATCACCGCAGCTGAATGGGGGATACAAAAGTTTCCCTAGTTGCTGGATGTTGGTGTCTCGGTCTGACTGATGCTTTAGTTATTTCTCTGCTTTAAAGTATTTTTTTCTTCCAGGCTTAAATGCTGCTAAAATGACCAAACTCCTCCCCAGCGTCCATTAAAGTTTCATCTGCTCTCATCCAGCACCTTTGTTTTTAAAATTCCAGCCTGCTGGCCTGATTTACATGTAATTGTTACCGTGTCACATTTAAAAAGTCCTCAGCAGAGGGTCTGTGAGGGGTGTCTCGCATTTACCGGAGTTTGATGGTCCTCATTATGCTTAATGCAAAACAGCTTAAGCAAGGTAACTGCAACCATATGACTGCCAAGTCAGATTAGGTCCTCCATGTGTTAGAGTGCGAGGGTGCGTGGACATAAAAGTCGGCTGTTATGCAGCGGTGTTTTGTAGTTTGACACACAAGAAAAAAGGTAACCGGGAGACTGCTGGAAATGAAAGTCAAACAAGTTATAATTTTCTTACATTTTTCATGAGTCTTTGATGCCTCAGTGAACCTGCGCGAGGATTTTCATGTAATGCCAGTTTGTATCCAACAATTTAGAGAGAAATATTCTGCGTTAAATCCCGTTACATTTATATCACAATTTTTCAAAACATGTACTTATAAAATCTCTTCTTAAACCTGTTTCAACAAGAAAATGCTAAAGATTTATGCATCCGCAACAACAGCCTTATTAGATGATGCATGCATAATAATACATAATGAGAACAATAAGGGAGAATTTTCTTTCCTTTTTAATGAACTGACTAGAAAACTGACTGACTAAAAGCAGGAGTTCATGAGATTTAACTGATGTTATTAATAACACAGTGTAGAAAAGTAAAAGTCATTAGCTGTTAAGCAAATGCATCAAACACCTATAGCACTCATTGTGCAGAATGGCCTATTTCAGTATGCTGTATTTTATATTACTGGATCATAATTACTGATGTAATATGTGAAAGTTACTTTCATGTTACGAGTGCATCAAGGAGGACTGTTTGTTTTTAATTGATAATTTAAATTTAGAGTCATGCACAGTTTAAAAATAATCAAATTATGTTCAATAAAAAAAGAAGTTTGTTAATGCAGTTCACTGTAAGAAGGACTTTCAGACGTGTAATTAAGGAAAATAGATTTTTTTTGTTAAAGCTTGTTGAAGAAGTGATCCACATGTGTATTTGAGACATTGTACAAAGTTGTCCCTTTGTCATATGCACCTCATAGCAGGCAGCAATTAAAGTCAGCCTCATTCTCACTGCTGGAAATGCTGTTTGGTTTGGCAACAGTGTCGCTTGTCTACAGCCACAGACTGTATATAAAAGATGGATGCAGCCACCTGGAAGTCACCCACTGTTTTTGGACTTTGTAGTTTAAAGCCTCGGGATCAGCACTTTGGACACCACAGTTTGTTTCTTTGTTTTTGTTTTTGTTTGGAGACAGATGTGAACGTATCTGGATGAAAGGCTGGTGTGCCAGGAAAGGTGAGCCTTGTTAGCAAGCTGCACAGACAGTGACACCTGCTTTTTAGTGCTAACTAAGACTCTGGCGAACACAGGAATTTCTCTCAACAAAACTGAAGCACAAAGTTGCAACAAGCCATAATGTTTTGCGGATAACAACATTACAATGCTTGACAACAACACAGCAAACATGGTGGATAGGTCCAGTTTGGTGAGTGTGGTGAGCCAAGCAGACAGATAAGCTACAGCTACCTGTGTTTTACCTAAATTTAAGCCTTACTGGTATCCAGATAAATGAGTTATTAAAAAAAAAAGTCACCCACTGCACAGTCGTCATGAAGGGAGAACCTCTCCAGAGAGGCCAAAGTTGCTTGTTGTACTGGCTATAAATATGTTTTTTACTACCTGTATAATTGACAGCCTCAGGTGGTCATTACAAGAGCTGCAGAGTTGGTCACAGTCCTTCTGCAGCTGTTGTCACAATGGCACAAACTTGAGCAATAGGACAGCACACAGACTTTGTACTTAGGAGCTGGCAGGGTAAAGACAGCTTATAATTTAATTCAATTTTATTTTATTTATATGGCACCAATTCACAACAAACAGTCACCTCAAGGTGCTTTATACTGTAAGGTAAAGACCCCACAATAATTGGAGAGAAAACCCAACAGTCAAAAGACCCCCTATGAGCAAGCACTTGGCGACGGTGGGAAGGAAAAACTCCCTTTTAACAGGAAGAAACCTCCAGCAGAACCAGGCTCAGGGAGGGGCAGTGATCTGCTGCGACCGGTTGGGGCTGAGGGGAGAGAGACAGGACAAAAGACATGCTGTGGAAGAGAGGCAGAGATTAATAATAACTAATGATTAAATACAGAGTGAAGTATAAACAAGTAAATAAAGGTGAATGAGAAGAAACAGTGCATTATGGGACCCCCCTCAGCAGCCTAGGCCTATAGCAGCATAACTAAGGGGTGGTTCAGGGTCATCTGATCCAGCCCTAACTATAAGCTTGATCATAAAGGAAAGTTTTAGGCCTAATCTTAAGAACAAAGAACATAAGATGAACTGTGCTGAACTAATGATTAAATACAGAGTGGAGTATAAACAGAGTGAAAAGAGGTGAATGAAAAGAAACATTCAGTGCATCATGGGAACCCCCCAGCAGCCTAGGCCTATTGCAGCATAACTAAGGGAGGGTTTAGGTTGATCTAACCCTAACTATAAGCTTTATCAAAAAGGAAAGTTTTAGGCCTAATCTTAAGAACAGAGAACATAAGATGAACTGTGCTGAACATTTGTGTTTTCACATCTCTCTCAGACGATGGCTCGAGTGCACATGAGAAAACAGCTTTTGTCTTGTAGTTGAAACTTGGTTTGCTGTCATTCAGTAACAGATTTCAAACAGTTGAAATGTAGCATGTGTTTTTTTAGTTAAAACCTTAATGATGCAGTGCTGTTTTGTAGCCCTTTATATGCCCCCCCACCACCACCATCTAGCAAAAATGTTTGGCATCTGTCTGGGAGGCATTTGGGTAAAAAAAAAAAGAAAAGCAAAGTGAAGCACATCATTGAGAAATGGTTAGAACCACAGCTTTAAGTCATAAAAAATGAGTGGAGTCAGAAGACCAAAGGGCCAGTGTAAAGAAAAGCAGAGAAAGCAAATACGCCCCAGCCACTGATTAATAAGATCTAGAGTTACCCCTCTCTGTTACTCAAACGGTCATAGAGTAAAACATCAAACCATTTTCCTGCATAATCACTGTAACTCTCTCTGGGTTCCTGAGAGCTAAAACCTTTATTGTCTGGATTAATAACCCCACAGGCAGAGGTAATGGCTTACTTGGGAAGCACTGCTCTTTTCTTCTGCCTCCTCAGGAGTCAATCCGCTGTGATCTGTAGGCAGGCCTGAGGGGAACCTCGGTCATAAACTATGAGAAATAAATTGTTCAATAACTGGCTCCAAACCAGCACCTGATGGGAACTCACTCTTCCCGAGTGAAATGTCACTTAATTACATTTATGCATATTTTGGCAGCATTTCATCAAATACAGAAAAATAATAAATCACGATTCATCCAATGTGCTTCACAGACTCATATCCCTATGGGATGATTGTTCAGGGATCAATAAAACACGTAAAGGCTCAGTCTGTGATTGCAGCCCGGTTTTCATCTTTTGTTTGCATAGAAGTTTATCGGGCACAGATTGTTTGCTTTCACTGGGAAATTTATAGCCTGGCGTGTGCTGGCATAATGGGTTTTACATTATTAGGCTGTAAAAGGTGTGTAATAGTTAAACAAAACAGAATAAGGACTTTTTACAAAACACTTGGTATTCCATGTTAGGTCCAATGCAACAATCTGCCTTTGTTTACATTTTACATCTTTTTATGGAAATGGGGTTGTGGTATGCAAAACCTGGAGTCTCCTTTACTTTGAAAGAGC
This sequence comes from Pterophyllum scalare, assembly GCA_024447675.2. NCBI lineage: Eukaryota > Metazoa > Chordata > Actinopteri > Cichliformes > Cichlidae > Pterophyllum > Pterophyllum scalare. Next base: position 5,207 of record JAMQGT020002051.1, read on the forward strand.
TTAGAGAGGATGCTCAAAGCCACTTCTTACACTGGTCTGTCTCTAATGCTCATAAAAATCACATTGTGTAGATGTTTTGCATTCCTCACTTATATTAAGGGGGGGGGGCATTTATCTGAGCTCAGATTTTTTTACCAGAGAATGACTCATTTGTTTGACCCATAAACATGAACCCTCAAAAGAGGCCCCAGGGTGAATGGTTTCTTTGCAGTCCCTGATTACCCGCTATTTATGGTAATTTTGTGAAACAAATTCATTTGGGAATATGCAACATGCAGATCATAGCAGAGGTAAAATGGCTGTGCAGAAATGAAGATGCCTTATCAGAGAGCTTTATCATTTGAGCTGACACTATAATTTAATGGTCAGTTGGTTTATGGAATATAATGGTGCGTTTTTCATAAATCGACTGACACACAGTGAATATGTGGCCCAGGGGAACTGGAGCCCTGAGGCTGTAGCCTGGTTGGTAAGGCAGCCCATTAGGCTTTATTGCATCTTTTATTCCCATGTCTCTTTGACTGCCAAACAAAAAAAAGGGGGGGGGAAATCAGATATTACATTTAGAAAACATCACATATGTATGTGTAAACTTTCATTACGTGGAATCGTTTAGATTTTTGCTGCATTGTTTTCACTGCATCGCCCCGTTATTCACTTTAACATGTTTGGTATTCTGGGGAACTCGGGTCGAGGCTAGAATTAAAAATTGTGCTCTGGGTTTGAACAATCTCACACGAGTTTGCAGGCAGGGACGCACTGAATCGTCAAGTCTGAGAAAATACTTATTTATGAAGTTCACTGCGCTGAGCACTAATTAAACAAGACTGGACGTCTGCATCTCTCCTCGGCAGCTCTGTGAGTTATAAATTCTCATGAGTGAAAAATAGAATCTGAAATAGAAATACACCTTCACTTAGAACAGGGGGCCATTTAAAATTGAAACAAAAACATCCTAAATAATCATGTAATTGGATGTTTTATATTCTCTCTGCCTGAACCTCCTAATCCTTTTGTTTTCACTACAATTCATGAGCCACAGAGAGGTACATGTGTGTAAAAAAGTTGACAAATCTCAGTGTCACCAGTTTTGGCCAGTGTCTGGCCTTGTGGCCTCAAGAGAAAACAGAGGCCATTGATGTACGTAGCGAGACGACTTAAAGAGTGACATATTTATTCACTTTCTGATCTCATGAACATCTATTTGAAAATAAAAATAAAGTAGAACAATTCTGGCTGAGGTTACAAGTTCTGTACTGATGATTCTGTTTATCTATATTTTATATAAACTTAAGAGGAAACATGTTAAAGTAAAAGTAGCTCTCTCCACAGCAACTTTGATGGAGGAATTTGTTTTATATTATTTTATTATTATTGTTATTATTATTTTGTAACTAAGGGATGGCTCAAAGCCAACGTTTGTAGGCTATACTGACGCTAATGGACTCAGTTTCTGTCAGCTGATGGACTTCCGGTACTGCCTTTTCCCCTCTCCAAAACACCAAACTTGTTAGCAGTAGATTTGTCTTCAAGCACTTTGTATAAATATTTAACATCATGCTAAAACTGTGAAGCAAATATTCTGCTCTAGGAAATAAATAGCCAACATTTTGCAGAAAGAACTTTTGGCAGCATCACTGGTTGGTATTCCCCATCCCAATAAAATGAATTCTAAACACTCAACACTCAGTATAACCCAAACAATAACTCAAAGTTTTAATAAGAATTTGCCAAACAGTTTAGTCTCATGGGCTGTAAATTGAAGCCAAAGTCCTAGTGTAAAAAACAAACAAACTGCAGTTCCTCAAATGGCCACTTGAGGTTGGCTCCTGAAGTGAGTTAGACTCCATATTCTCCCATATTAAAATGCCCAGCAGTGATAAATGTGTTTAGAGCCAGATGCGCTAACAGGTTTGGCTAATCTCATTTCAAGATAACTCTACTTTGTGCTTTCTTTTAATGTATTTACATTATGACCACCTATCTAATATTGTGTTGGTTCCCCTTTTGCTGCCAAAACGGCCCTGACGCATCGAGGCATTGACTCCACTAGACCCCTGAAAGTGTGCTCTGGTATCTGCACCAAGATGTTGGCAACAGATCCTTTGTGTCCTGTAAGTTGTGAGGTGCGGCCTCCGTGGATCAGACTTGCTTGTCCAGCACATCCCACAGATGCTCGATTGGATTGAGCATCTGGGGAATTTGGAAGGCCGTCTCAACGCCTCAAATTCGTTGTTGTGCTTCCTCAAACCATTCCTGAACTGTTTTTGCTTCATGGCAGTCATGCCCAGTGAAAGAGGCCACAGCCATCAGGGAATGCTGTTTCCATGAAAGGGTGCACATGGTCTGCAACAATGCTTAGGTAGGTGGTACGTGCCGAAGCAACTTCCACGTGGATGGCAGGACCCAAGGTTTCCCAGCAGAACATTACCCAAGGCATCACATTGCCTCTGCTGGCTTGCCCTTTTCCCGTAGTGGATTCGCTTGCCAGGTGCTCCCCAGGTAAGTGACACACATGCACCGGGCCATCCACGTGATGTAAAAGAAAACATGATTCGTCAGATCAAGGCCACCTTCGTTCCATTGCTCCGTGGTCCAGTTCTGATGCCCACAGGCCCATTGTTGATGTTCGACGTCAGCATGGACACCCTGACTGGTCTGCGGCTATGCAGCCCCATACACAGCAAACTGTGATGCACTGTGTAGTCTGACAGCTTTCTATCAGAATCAGCATTAATCTTTTCAGGAATTTGAGCTACATGAGCTCGTCTTTTAGGTCGGACCACACGGGCCAGCCTTCACTCTCCATGTGTATCAGTGAGCCTTGGCCACCTGTGACCCTGTTGCTAGTTCACCGCTGTTCCTTCCTTGGACCAATTTTGATAGATACTGACCATCTGCAGACCGGGAACACCCCACAAAGTTTTTAGGTGCTCTGACCCGATCATCTATCACAATTTGGCCTTATCAAACTCACTTCAAATCCTTATGCTTGCCCATTTTTCCTGCTACTGAACATCAACTTCCAGGACAAAATGTTCACTTGCTCCCTAATATATCCCACCCACTAACAGGTACCGTGATGAGAAGAGATGATCAGTGTTATTCTCTTCACCAGACACTTGATCTGTGTATAACTCCTCTAATTTGTGTGAGAGATAAGTCCTGTTTCCTCTTATTCAGCGTACTAAAAGACTAATAAAAAGAAAGGTCTATAAAAGGTATCAGCTGTTCAGTTTCTAGTAGTTGCATTGTGTTTTAAGCCTTTTTTGGTTGCCAAATTTAGCAGTCTGTTTAATGTCTTGTCATAGTTGACAGTGCTATGGCTCCACTCATACAAATATAGCCCAGCATAAAAAAAAACCCACAGTGGTGACGGCCAAGTTCAAGACTTCAGAATGGTCATTCTACCTACATTAAATATACTATCAGAAAATTCTCCTGTATTAAGTTCATTCATGTGTCTCGCTGTTAGTTTTGCTTCCCTTGTCTCATCCCCCGTGATTTAGCTCAGCTGTATTTCATTTCTCCAGCTGTCTCCACTTCCCCTTCAGTGTATGTGCATAAATTGCTGTCCTCCCATTAGTCCTTTGTGAGAACATGTCTTCTCCTCCCCCTGTATTTCCCAGTGTTCTCCTATTTCCAGAGAATATTAGTTACTTTTTCTTATGGACTTTGTGTTTGGTTTCTTCCAGTGAGATTTTTTTTATGTTTGTTATTTGGATTCTTTCCAGCTTAATAAAACAGCTCGTTTTCAGTTCAGTACAGTCTGCCTGCACACGTCTGCATTTTAAGTGTCCCCTAACACTGACAGTTATGATTTACGTGCATGAAAACAGCATATCTTCATGAACCGCCTTCAGTCATGCAGTTTCGATATACAAATACACAGAAAAAGAGACGGTACTTTTTATTTGAAGTAAACGGTTTTAATCAGTCACCATATAGATGTTATGAATCTTGGTACCCTTGGTAGTTTATATGCTAAATTTAATCAAGACTGAACCAGTCGTCTTGGAGTTCAGGAACAAACATACCGGCACACATCTACATATGATAATGATAATGATGATGATGATGATGATGATGATGCAGTCTGTGATCTTATTGGATCATATTCCAATATTACTCCCAGGGATTTTCTTCTCAATACTGAGTACTGCAATATTGCATCCCTGCTATAGCTGTGATGATAATATTACTATTAGAAATTCTTTTGGCCATGATAATCAGTGTCTAGTGAAAATCTGATACTTACAAAGCCATAGCTCAGAGCCTGAGTCACAGGAATCCCCTACCATTTCAAAGTTCAGAGGTATGGCTAACAGTAACAGTGTAACTATACAGTAGCCTATTTATCATTATTAGCACGTTACACTTCCCATTACAACCTGTATGAGCAAGTTAAGGGTTCAGTATCCTTGAAGCAAAATTATTAGATTCTGTATCAATACATGTTTATTTTATAGGCAAATATTCCTACAAACACAACTCTGTTGTCAAACTGAACTCACTGAGATATACACGCATATTAGACAAGACAGGCCAGAACTATTTGTACAGCGTGTGCTCTTCCGCTGCTTTCTGTCTGTGTAGGTATTTGCTTTCTCAAGAAATGTTAGTATGAGGTCAAAAATAAATGAATGGACAAAGTGTAGAAAGATAAATGTTTTGGTTCTGCAACTGCTGCCTTTAACGCTCACCCAAGTTGGCAGGTATGGGGCCCAGTGTCAGTTCAGATCAGGCTGAGTGCATAACACGTCACCCTTATTCAAATGAAGGTCGCTTAGATTACCCTCCACAGTCATTAGATCAGCATAATAAAGGGACTCTGACCAGTGCAAGAGGAGGAGGAGGTGTGCTGAGGATCGGGTACTCGGTGTGATAGACAGCGACCTATTAGGCCTACACGTGAATGGAGGACGCTTCATTGAATTCACTTCCTGCAGTTTGTCCCTGGCAGGCCCCAAGGTCACGTCTGCTCACTGCTGAGGAGGCTTTTGTGATGGAAATCCAGTGGATAAAGTTTAACCCCTGGAACAATCCAAAACCTGGTCCTGCATGTTCACTAGCTCCCCTCGTTCACCTCTGCTCCAATCCAGAAGCAATAGGCTGCAAGTCCTGTGGCAGATCCCTGTTATTGGACCCGCCTGCAGATTAGATGGATAAGTGTTAAGTGAGCTTAAGTGGGCTTTCATTGTATTCTTTAGATTTGACACAGATGTTGCTGTGAGCGAAAAAGGAACGGGGGCTGGAGGAACAGAGGGGGAATGAAATCCATCTGTAATAATCTGCATTCATTTGCAGAAATTAGGCCAGCAATCGAAAAACAAGTCTGTAAAACTGATAAGATTCAGTGGTTTTGATGGCAACAGGCCACATTTAAGAATCACCCGGTCCCCCCTAGGGCAAGCTGTTTTTCTTTTCACTCCCAACCTTATTGAGCCGAGCTAAGACTGAATGTTAAATGAGATTAATGCTAAGCCTACATAAGCTCAGTTAGTAGCCACATCTTGTGTACTGCAGAGAGAGAAAAAATCATATTATAAACACAAAATTTGCCCATCTACCAGCTCCATACATTCTTATTATGTTGTGGTCTGTGGAGGCTGACCATGTGGAGCGTGGGGAAGCGAGGACACCAACGCAGGCAGACACAGGTAAACTAAAAGATGAGACCAGGGAAGTAAAACTAAATACAAAACACACAAGACCAGAGACCATCAAAATAAGACAGGAAATCTAACACCTATACTAAAACTGTAACATACAAACACAGAGACAGAAAATGAACAGTAAGCAGAAGGGACTGACTTAACACGGGAGACACAAAGAACAGAACACAGAGATAACGACTGTCATAAGGCTAAAGGCAGGGTACACTGTACGGGTCTATGTGCAATTTAGAATCACCAATCAACCCCACAAACTGCAGGATGTTGGACTGTGGGAGAAGAACATGCAAACTCCACACAGAGATGCCCAGGTCAAGGTGGATTTGAACACAGACCTTCTAGATGTCATTTTAGCTGTGAGGCAGCAGTGCTAACCACCACACCACTGTACTGCCTGATTAAACATACTCTTAAAAAAAACAAAACAAGACAACATATAAATTCAATTCAATTTAATTTATATAGCATCAAATCACAGAGACACAATAATACAGAGAAAACCCAACAGTCAAAAGACCCCCTATGAGCAAGCACTTGGCGACGGTGGGAAGGAAAAACTCTCTTTTAACAGGAAAAAACCTCCAGCAGAACCACGCTCAGGGAGGGGCAGCCATCTGCTGCGACCGGTTGGGGCTGAGGGGAGAGAGACAGGAAAAAAGACATGCTGTGGAAGAGAGCCGAGAGATTAATAATAATGATTAAATATAGAGTGAAGTATAGACAAGTAAATAAAGGTGAATGAGAAGAAACAGTGCATTATGGGATGCCTAGAGCAGCATAACTAAGGGGTGGTTCAGGGTCACCTGATCCAGTCCTAACTGTAAGCTTGATCATAAAGGAAAGTTTTAAGCATATCACCAAGCAAACCAAGAATCAATAGTACATTTACAAAACAAAGCCTGAAAGTCCAACAAAACTCAAAAGGCTGGGAAACTAACCAGGACATATCAGTTTGCTGCCTTTAATCATTTTCATGCCAAGAAGCAGGATTCACCCGTTCTGCTAGTTCATGGTGATCACCTTCTCTGTTCTGCAATCAGCGTCCAACCAGACGCTCAGGCTGCGTGTCTGTAAAAGTGACAGTTACTTTTTAATGGAGACGTTTAAAAACTGGATGTATGATCTGCTTCAGAACAAGAAACTAGCTGCTCTGTGAGGCTACACTTAGCCACAGCAGCGCTTTTAACTAAATATGCATGCAAAACTGGGAACTGTACATATTTCACACACAGGCTTTGAGAAGTTCAACAACATAGATCTAATGTTTGCTGCTTTTTACAGGACATGAGTACAAGATTTATGAAAATTTGGGGGTGGTTCTAATGTACTGGCAACAGGTTGTTTTGCACTATTGATTTCTATTACTTCACGTTAGGCTATTGTTGATTGATTGTGAGTTGATACTTTAATAATAATAATAATATAATGAGATGCAAAATTCTTTGTCATTTCTGCAGTTGGAAGGCAGCAACAAAAACATGATGGTGTTTTGCCCGGAACAAAGCAGTGCAAATACGTGCAAATAAAGTTAAAAACAATCACACTAAAATATACATATAGTGAGATATAAAAAAAGCACTAAGGCCAGCAGCCAGCAGCATTCATACTGAGTCGTGAGAGCCTAAGTGTTGAAGTGCATATGCTGTACTGGGCAATTAAGATGCAAATGTTGCAAATGTTCGAAGAAGGTCCCCGGTCACAGTTCAGCGCTCTCACAGCCTGTGGGAAGAAGCTGTTGAAAAGTGTGCTGGATCTACAGCTGACGCTCCTGAAACTTCTCCCACATGGCAGCAGCACGAACTGTGAGATGGGTGGTGACACCCTACGGATGCAGCGTTCACTGTAGATGTCCGGCAGCCAGGGGAGGGGGGCACCTATGATCCTTCTGGCCATCTTCACTAAGCTATTCAGCTGATGTTTCTCATAATTCTTACAGCTGCCAAACCAGGAGGTGATGTTGTCGGTCATAATATTCTCAATGGTGCCCCTGTAGAAGGTGGGCAAGTGGACAGTGGTTCCTAAGTGGGTGGAGCTGCTGTTGGACCTTCTTAACAATGGCTGCAGTATTGGTGGTGAAGGTCAAGTCCTCTGACAGGTGGACTCTGAGAAATTTGAAACTGCTGAGCCTCTCCAGAGCAGCCCTGTTGATGTTCAGAGGACTGTAGGCCTGTCTCCATCACCATCACCTTTGTTTTTTCTATGTCAAAGCATAGGTTGTGGGACCTGCACCATGATGTCAACTGCGTCACCTCCAATCTGTATGCGGCCTCATTGTTCTTAATGAGGCCCACCACAGTCATGTCGTCTGCGTGCTTAATGATATGGTTGGTGGTGTGGGTGGCAGTGCAGTCATGGGCAAGCAGGCCGAACAGGAGGGGGCTCAGGAAGGAGCCCTGATGGGACCCTGTGTTCACCATGACGGAGCTGGATGTTCTTTTCCCCACCCTGTCTGCATGCTGCTGCTGCGTCAGGCAGCTGAGGATCCAGTTGCAGATGCCAGTGTCCATATTCAGCAAACTCAGCTTCTCCACCAGTTTCTGTGGATTTATAGTATTAAACACCAAATTGAAGTCAGTGAAGACGGCTCTGATGTAGGTGTCTATCCTCCAGGTGGGACAGGATGAGGTGGAGTGTGGTGAAGATGGCATCTTCAGTGGAAAGATGACATGTCTCCATGCCTGGGTGGTGTTGCTCGCCTTGAACTGAGCAAAGAAACGGTTGAGTTCATCAGGCGGGGTGGGGTCATGAAGGCATCTTGTTTTTGGGGTGGTGTGTGTGTGTGTGTGTGTGTGTGGGGGGGGGGGGTTGTACTTGTAGTCAGTCAGAGAGCTGAAGCCTTGCCACAGCTGCCAGGTGGCTGTGACGTCTCTGTCCATAACACCTCTTTGCCTCCCTAATGCCACGTGACAGGCTCCTTGTAGCCAGCCTGCTGCTGCATCTCCTGACATGAACGCTGTGTCTGGTTCTCAGCAGCGCACACACTTCAGCACACAACCAGGGTTTGTTGCAACACTTGTAGGTTTTTCGTCACGTTGTCGATACATGTATTCCTCACTGTGGGGGATAATGCTCACATTCACGATGTTCTTATAATGGATACTTTTAAATCCGTGTTCTTTTATTACCAGTATTTTGTTACATAATCAGTTGGTCTGTGTGAAAGTTCATGTAGCAAAATGCAGACTTCCCACAGCAGAAACAACCACAAAAGTAGTTTTGAGTATCCCTGTGGGATTTTTTTGGGGGGTGTTTGTCTGGATGAAGAGTTTTGTTAATGTAAAAACATCACAGTCGTTCACGATACTGTGTCAAATCGTTACAGGTGAAGTCCTGACCCATGAAATAACTGGGCTTTCTGGCCCTGCTACAGCCTTTTGCATTGTAAATGTGATCAGCCATCAGTTCAGGCAGGCAAACACTCAGCCTCTGCCCACAACCACAGAACTTCCACTGATTGTCATAAAAGTTTCCCTGTTTAAGCTGCTCAGGCTTGCCTTAAGTTGTTTCTTCCTCTGTAAACCACTTCCTTACCACCTTCAAGCTCCTCCTTCTTTTAATGCTCTGATTTAATATCTGCATCCAAGATAGTGAGTCTCCATGTTGAAGGTGAGGACATTCCCAGAAATGAGTCATATGGTCAAATTTAATTAAGCTTATGTCATTGGAAATAATTTTTTGGTGAGTAAATGATAAAATGCAACTTAAAAAAAAAAAAGCACTGTATATACAGGTTATGTTTATAACAGGTGAAAAAATATGAAACTTAAAAAACACCAGATGATAAAAAAATTAGTATAAATCAGCCTGCGAGAAGCTGGAAAATTGCTCAGTTATCTTTTGATTACTTACTGACAGATTTCATTCAGACTTCATGATGCAGCTGAGGTAAAATCAAACAAATAGTCCTAATTATTTGGGGAATATAAATTTCAGATAGTTTGGGATAGTTCTTTCATTTTTTACCTGCACTTTAGGGCCTTTGAGCCAAATATGAGAGATCCATATGAGGTATTCGACTGATGTGTTCAGCAGCTGAACAATCTTTATTTCCTCCCTGATATGTGTGTGTGTGTGTGTGTGTGTCTGTGTGTGTCTTTGTGCTTGTGTCTCTCTGTGTGTCACTTCATCACTTCCTGTCTTTGAACACAAGGTGGGGCTGTGAGACCTGCACTAATCACCCGGCCTTCCATTCTCATGTTTCTCATTTCCTCTTGGTGCTGCTGTCATCTTAATATCACGGTGGTGAAGTGAAGCAGGTGTGACCGGGGTAGGAGCTTGTGTGTGTGTGTGTGTGTGTGTGTGTGTTCTCGAGGGTCTTGTTTTCTCTGTCTCGCTCAGGCATGGCAGTGCTTGATTTGGTTGGAATTGCAGCTCAGTGACGAGACAAACTAAAGCATGTCAAGGTCATTCAAAGCCATCATCTTTCTTTCTCAGACATCAGAGAGACTCAGCAGTTGAGCATGGGAAGGATGACTTTTTTGAAGGCTTTCCTTATAGTCCCATAAGCATGGAAAAATGAACTCCTGGCCCAGAATCGTTTGATGCTCAATGATCCTTTGAAGCTTTAAATTGTTTTACCAGGTGTAATCATCCTCCTGAAATGTCGCAGAAAGGCAATCGGTCCTGAATGGACTTTTATAGCTTTTCTTTGATAGTATTGAGTCCTTAAAACCAGCTATAAGTTGATATGAAAGTGGATTTTGGCTGCAAGAGAAGAAAAGCTACACCTTTCAGGTAATAGCTGGAGCAAGAAGCATGTCTTTACTGTCAAATGAAAACGCCGTGTCAGCAGAAAAATAAAAACTTAGAGAACAGAGTCTAGTCTGCCTGTGTGACTTTCATGTTAATGTTTCTGAGCTCAAAGCAGAGATGATGGCATTGATTTCTCTCTCAGAATAAAACAGTCACATCATCAGAACTCCATGAATGTGATTTTTCCCACAGCAGAACCAAAACAACTCAGATTCGAGGCTGCGGAGGAGGTCTTTACTGCCGTCTGGTTCTATTTGAGGATCGGTCCCGTGCCAGTCTGTGTTCAAGCAGAGCTGGACGTGTTCCAGTCTGAGTCACAGCTGAGGACTTCGGTGGGAAAACGAGCATTTGCTTCCTGAACTTGAACTGAAGGGTTTGTTTTAACATCAGCGAATGAGACTTTTTATTTTCTGGCTGCTTTCCCTGCATTTATTTCCTTCATCTATTTAGTGAGTAGATTTATGGATCATACAATAGAAAATAGTTTTCCTTTGTGTACTTAGCACATAACCGCAGCTGGGAGTTCCCTGGTCCTGGTAGCCGGTCTGTCTCTCCTGAGAACAGCTGGGCTTTGGATCCAAACCAGTGACCCTGCCTTTGATGTCCCACATCTGTTGTGTCATATCGCAGCAATTTAGCCTCATCTTTAGTCTTCAGAATAGAAAATGGTTTCAAAAGCCCAGTGAAAGTTAATCCAGAAAGAATACTGTTCATATTTGTGCTACTATATTTGTGATTCAGCTTCACACAGTCCTTCACTTACTTTAAAAGAGCTCCTCGCTGCTTTCAGAGGTCTTTGTGTCGGTTACAACTTTGGCGTCACACTTAAGAGGCAGATTCCAAATCTGACTCGTCCTGAAGAATCCCACTTCAGGCCAAAACTATCTATCTTTCAGTTATCTTGAAAGGGAAGCCTCCCCTGCCTGCCAGGCTGGCTCCAAACCAAGTCGGTCCTCATAGCGTCCCGCATTAAACTGCCCAGGGTTTGCCATGAAATTAAGATTTTTACAGCCTGGTCAGTCTCTGCAGCTCAGGTCTTCCTTCCAAACAACTGAAAGAGGTCAAATTGTTTATAAAACCCATCCATTTGGTTTTATTAAAGCCTGAGTTTAGGGATGTGGGCACTTCGACAGGTTTACAGATGGGGGCAGCCGTAGATGATAGCCTCACCTCTGCAAATTCAAACCACTGAACTGGACCGCTTGACAGCGTTTATAGTGTGGGCGCCTTTTTTGAGCATTTTAATATGGTAAATAATACAGCCTGCTCTGCACTACAGACCGTACAAATAAATCCTGCTTTTTTATTAATTTGTTACTCGGCACTACTAATCAGCACTGTCTCTGTGTTGCACCTGTACAGTTTATGATACATGTTGCAAACCAAGCTTGCTAGCTTGAGGTGATAAATTAACACCTGACCCTGCCAACTATGATGACATCACAGCAGAAGCTAAAACACGGTCACCGAGTCGGTTAAGGTTAACACTCTGAAGTGGCAAAATCTAGAGCAGAAAACCCCAGAAACATGAAATGACTGAGGGAGAGGGGCAGAGAGAGAGTTTATGGAGAGGAGAGGGGCATGACGGCAGAGCTGCTGGTGGCACTCAGAAGGAGGTCTGAGGAAGGGGCAGAAAACCACAGTTGAGTCCAGAGGGAAAAACTCTGGACTTACTTGAACTCGCCAGGAAAAAAGTTGACCAAGTGAATACTGGGGATCCTGACCAATAACACCACTTACCCAGCAGAGCAATCTGGCAAAAAGTGGATGGATGGAGCTGGGTTCAAATGCAGAGAGAAACTGAGTGATGATTGAGTGCATGTGTGCAAACCAGTGAGCCAGCCCAGCCACAGCCATGCATCTACAGAGGGAACACAGACAATGCAACAACACAGAGCGGGACAGAAACAGGAGGAGAGGGGCGCAGAGCCAAAAGAGGACAGAGCAGGTCAGAACTGGAGGGGAAAGAAGATCGCAGCGTCCTGTTCTTCACATCCAGTCTGCAAACAAAGCCCTTTGTCTAGTTGGGCACAGCTTGAACCACAGAAGGAGAAAACAGTAAAATAGATGCACACCAAAGTAAAAAGTAAACTCTGTTTCCACTCCATTTATTTCACATTTTACGTTAAACAATACAAACAACCCACTAGTGATGTTACAATAACAACTGAACTGAGCTTTAAAATAATGA
>JAMQGT020002053.1:0-15036 GCA_024447675.2 Pterophyllum scalare
TGCTGCTGGGCTATTGCCCTCCTACGGCCTCCTCCACGTCTCCTGGTAGCGCCTCCAGCTTCTGGACACTACGCTGACAGACACAGCAAACCTTCTTGCCACAGCTCGCATTGATGTGCCATCCTGGATGAGCTGCACTACCTGAGCCACTTGTGTGGGTTGTAGAGTCCGTCTCATGCTACCACGAGTGTGAAAGCACCACCAACATTCAAAAATGACCAAAACATCATCCAGAAAGCATAGGTACTGAGAAGTGGTCTGTGGTCCCCACCTGCAGAACCACTCCTTTATTGAGTGTGTCTTGCTAATTGCCAATAATTTCCACCTGTTTTCTATTCCATTTGCACAACAGCATGTGAAACTGATTGTCAATCAGTGTTGCTTCCTAAGTGGACAGTTTGATTTCACAGAAGTTTGATTTACTTGGAGTTATATTGTGTTGTTTAAGTGTTCCCTTTATTTTTTTTGAGCAGTGTAATTAATAGGTTATGAGCATTCTTTGGCAGCAACTGCAGCTCATTTCTGGCTCATTGAAGTTTGTTTTACAGCAGCGTTTTATTCTTTCAGTCATTATCAGGTTATTATGAGCACAGATTACAGCTTCTTATCTTCTTCCTCTTTTCACTGCAGGGATGTTTCTCAGACATCAGGAATCTTTGGGGGAAATCAGAGTTTTCAGTTTGGCCTTGTAAGGCTTTGGTCCAGAGACAGGAGGGTTTCTAACTGCTGCAGTTAGAGTTTCCTGCGATGGTTATCCAGGACCATGAGTGGGTAAGTAAGCAGTTCCTGAAATATTAGCGAAGTATCCCAACATGAAGTCAGCCTTTACTGTGGATCCACCAGACTCATAAAAGCATCAACCACAGCATCAATCCTGGAATAGTTTTTATTATTATACAAAAGAATTATACCCAAGAAAAGGCAGAACAACAACCACACAGCAAAACCTGTCACTGCCACAGAAACGTGTGTCTGTAAATGCATTTCCTCATCATGTATGATGGACACATTTTGTGGCCGTTTCCATAGAAAAGTTGACAGAAATCTCTCAGCACCTTGTGGCTTGAGTCAGAAGTCCTCTGTTAAAAATACTGATATGTGACACAATAATTGCTGGGTATAGTTGCAGACCACTTTAAGCCTCGAGCATCAGCTCTTTCATTTGTACGTCTCCCACGTCAATCACTCAAGTTCAGAACCAATGATGGGCGTGCAAAGAGGACTGTTTATTTGTTAATGTTCCTTTAGTTTGACATCAGGCAGACGCACAGTGACAGGAAATAATCAATGACTCCTTCAAAGGTTAAGACATTTGGGCAATATATAGTTTTAAAGAAATATTTATATATATTCATACGCAATATGAGACAATATTGTTTATATCGATATAGTCTATGTCATGTTACCGTCATACTTGTAGATCCACCAGTTCACCTTACTCTCTCTCTGCACAACTTCTCTCCCTCACTGCTTCACCTGTAAATCATGCAGGAAGCGACAGCATGGCAGTGTTGCAAACCTAGCATTTTTGTTGCTACATTTAGCTGCCTTCTGGACCCCCCCCCCCCCATGATTTTTTTTTTCAAAAAAAAGCAACAAAGTGACAAATTTAGCACCTTTTTCTGACTTTTGGAAACCTGAAATTCCCTGTTGTCACCATGTTTTGTGTACGTACAGCCTTCTACTGCATCCATTCACACCTTTGGTATCACCCAGATCCCCAAGAGTACCTGGCTGCAGGTAAGAGGCTGCTGCCGTACCTCAACTCCATAGTGGAAGTTGGTTGGCACTGTAAGTCACATGGCCTTAATAGCGGAAGTGGGTCTTTTTCGTGTGTTTGTGATGCAGCTGGTAGATACCTAGATGCTGCATTGAGCGGGTGGGCCCATTGCGGTGATACGTCAGTACATATGTCTATGGATTTACTAAAATCCTGCAGATTCTCATTCAGTCTGTCACAGTACTGGATGAACAGGAGTACACACAGGAGGAAGCACTTCACTGCAGACTGGATTTTTAAAGAATAATCAGCTGTTTGCTGTTTTTGCTCTCTATCTGTTTTGTTTACATTTTAATAGCACAGCTGTGAGTCTTCTGTTATGGAGGGAAAAGCATTAATTTATTCGAGGAGCATTATTATTCAAATATGCCAATAGTTTATTTTTGAGTAATTACTCATGTACATCTACAGCTGCATGTTAATAAAAGTGTCTGAGTGACATTCGGAACATGTAGCTTTGACTCAGAAATGCCTTTTTGTTTACACCCTTACGAAGAAAATATATCGGGATATATATCATATATTGTCATTCAGCTAAAAAATATGGAGATATTATTTTGGTCCATATCACCCAGCCCTAATCTGAAACATTCCTGTTATAGGCAATACAATTAGAAGAAAAAAGTACAAAAATTCTACTGGAGAACAGTATTTGTACTTCATTACTTCGCACCTACGTTCTCTAATTTTGGATGCAAATACGCAGTTTATTTAAAAGCTTTGCTTTGTTATTTTGCAGGTACATCACATTAGTATAGATCAAGCAGGGAAATATAGTGTTACACACATCGGTGAATCAGCACCTCCAGCTTGTGGTGACATTGAAACCACACATGGAAAACCCTCCACCCGCCCCAAACCACTGCCCGGCCCGCAGACTCAAAGCCACTATGTCACTGCCAGCATGACTGCTGAGCCATTTCTCTCTGCTCAAACCTCCTCCTCCTCCTTCTTCTTCTTCTTCTTCTTCTTCTTCTTCTTCTGGTTTGACTGGCGGTTGGCAAACCAGCTTAGAGCTGCATTACCGCCACCTATTGGACTGGAGTGTGGCTCAAACCTTCTGATAGACGGAGCAGTTTGCGACAGTTCGTGTGGTGGTACGGCAGAGCGGAGCAGCAGTAGTAAACATGTGGAGGGCGGCAGTGTGAAAGAAGGCGACGGTAAGATGACAAACGCCGGTTATTCGTCATAAAATGAAACGTTTTCCTTCCTGAGCTAACGCCGCAGTTTTCCGTCATGTTGCGCAGCATGAGCGGATTCGCCGCAGTCAGGGGGAGGGGGCTGTTCGAGCTTTAAGGCGCCGGCCCGGCCCGGCTTCCATTAAAAATCCACCCGGTTTAAGTTTCCTTTTAACGGAGAGAAAACGCATCCATGGTGCAACTATTCACTGCGTTTCCCGCAGTTTCACATCGGCGCACATTTCACAGCAGCAGCTCCGAGAGTTCATGTGGGTTCATTTGCAAAAGCGAGCCAGCAGGTTCACCTGCGTCCTGCTGCGGCCCCACAGGTACTTTTACCTCCTTTTGAGTTTGAATTCTTAAAGTTTTTATAACGCGGTGAGTTTGTTCCTAATTATGTGGCATCATTGTTTCTATTTCCGCTGATCTGCCGAGACAGAAGCCCCTCAACCGTGTCCTCCATACAGTTTTTAGTAAAGTGAGCTATTTATCCAGCTAATGTTCTGTGTCCTAAATTACAGTTAAGAATAGTGATAGGGTAGGCCCACTGCGTCACTGGATCTACCTGAGAAAGGTGGGTCATGCCACACATGAAAAGCAGAGCTGATGCTGCTACACAGCAGGGCCTGATCCGAGCAGCAATGCCTCCAGCTGCTGTGACTGTCCAGCAGTCCGCTGTAAGATCTACCAGAATAATGTGTTGCCTTTGGTCCCCAGACACAGACAGGAAGGTGGAACCGTTTGCTGCTCCTGTCACAGCCAGCGTGCCCTGAGCACAGCATGAGGCTGATTTTAACTTCAGTTGTTTCTGGTCCCTGTGTGGTGATGGTGAGATGGTTTGTTTGTATTGCCAGCAGTAAGTCAGTCAGGGCCGCCCTTTGTCACTGATTCTGTTCAGAATTGTTATGCACACATTTTGAGACATGGTGGAGGTCTTTGGTGGTCTTAGGATCTAGTCCCTGATGATGCAGAGGCCTCCAGCTGTTGCTGGGGTGGTTTGCAGCTGTGAAGCTTAACATGAGAATTGGTGCCTCCTGAGGACATGATTCTCACCTGGAAAAGGGTGGAGTGGCCTCTCCCCAGGTGGTGTATTATCTCAGTTACCATAGGGTGAGAGCCAGGGTGCACCTGGTTAGATGGCGAGCCTAATTAGGTAACCTGGTGGTTAGCACTGCTGCCTCACAGCAAGAAGGCCTCGGGTTCGAATCCGCCTTCTGGCTGGAGCCTTTCTATGTGGAGTTTGCATGTTCATCCTGCGTCTGCTCAATCTGGGTGCTCCTGTTTCCACCCACAGTCCAAAGAAATGCAGTTAGTGGGGTTAGGCTACCTGGTGATTCCCATAGGTGTCCAGGCTTGTCCAGGTCTCGGGCACAGTAACTGTAATAAATGCAATGATCTTTTACTAATGCAGTGATTCCTGCTGCAGGAAGCGAGGGGTGTAACGCCCGTCTGTCATCTGTGTGTTTGCAGATGGAGAACTACCGCAAAGCTCGGACCGTGGAGCAGCCCTGCGTCTGTCCTTTCTCCAACCTCACCGCTGACACGCCGGAGATCCGCGTGAAAGACGGCAGCAAGATCCGCAACCTGCTGCGCTACGCTCTGAGCCGCATGGAGGCCAAAACGCAAGCAGCTGAGGAGGAAGGACAACCCCAACATGAGGAAGGTGGTACTGAAGGACAGAAGCAGGCCCCGGGTCACCCTCTCTGCAAACAGATCATCTTCACCGCCAGCGGTAAGGGTGTCTCCAAAGCCATCACATGCGCAGAGATCATGAAGAGGCGTGTGAAGGGGCTGCACCAGCTCACTAAGCTGCTGTATAGCACCGTGGAGGAGGTGTGGGAGCCGCTGGAGCCCGCCGCTGGCCTTGACAGCCTCACGGTCAGCAGGAATCTGCCTGCCATCTGGATCCTCCTCTCCAGAGAGCCACTGGACTCCAACCAGTCGGGGTACCAGGCGCCGGGTCGCTATGACGCCCTGTGGGCTCAGGGTGCCAGCAGGGAGGAGGGTGGAGGGTTCACCGGGCAGCGACCGGGACACAGGAGGAAGAGAGGAGGTGGAGGAGGAGGAGGCAGAGGGAAAGGAGCCGGACGTCAGACTGGGTGGTCGAGAGAGGCGGCCAAAGGACAGAGTTGACGCATGGATGACTGTGAAACAGCTGCCCACCGAGCTCGGCGACTGCGGGCTGTTAGACTGACATCTGCTGAAAACTGCTCGGTCGTAGCCGGAGACGCGGCTGCAGCACCAAATGACCCTCAGCACGAAACTCAGGTGGAAACAGAAGCGTGTGCTCTGTGAAATCCGTGCTGAAATCTCAGTGAGAGATTTAAAAACTGCAGGCTTGCTCGAAGCCTTCTAAACACGTCTGAGAACATGAGATGAAACTGGTTTAAGTTTGAAATGTTTACTGGCCTGAGTTTTATTTCTTTCTCCAGTTAATCAGAAAGCAGGAGGTGAGTGTTTTTCTGAGGAACCTTGATTGTAAAATGAATAAAACTGAAGAAACTTCAAGTCTTTAATAAAAGACATTTTTGTTCCGGAAAAATGAAATGTCTCTGTTAATTATAAATGTAACTCTTTTTGGAGTCGTGGCTGAAATAATTTATACTTGCTTTGGTTTTAATTCATTATTCTTATTGGTAAAATAATGTGAATAATATGAAAACTGCTGTGAGCGTTCAGCACCAACCATGAATGAGTGCGTGTCTTAAAAAGAGGAACGATGAACCTTTTCGAGCTGCTGCTGGAGCCCAGATACAGATGCTGAGCTGCTGTGAGGTTTTACCAAAGACAGCAGATGTCAGGCATGTTTCCGACTCCAGCAGGACGTCCACCCTGACAGGAGATCAGGAGATCAAGGACCAGAGCAGCTCTCGTAGCGAGGAGCTTCATTTCTTGCTAGAATGAAGCAGTTCTACACACGCAGAACTGCCTGCAAAATCTTTCCCAGAGCACGCATACACGTGATTACATCTGAGGCGTGACCTTTTTTACAGAAGGGAGTGCAGATAAGGAGCGAAGCAACCGCTTACTGAAAAACTTCATATCCTCTGCAGCTAAAATATTAAAAGAAACTCAACAACAGCAATTCACAGCATTGGTTATTATAACTAGCACAGAAGTTATTTTCCTAACACACTCTGCTCTTTTCCACTTTAGTTTTCCTCTGAACTGCTTTGATTCTTTGCTCATACCGAGGCTGCCGAGCTCAGGCTCTCCTGAGCCACGTTGCCTTTCTTAGCTTCGTTAAACGCTCCGTGCTCAGCAGGTGAGGGTGATTACAGTTAGCTTTGTTTCACGGCGGCCTTCGACCAGGCGTTACTCCGGTGAGCTTTGTCTTCGCTCACAGTGAGCAGCTTTCATGTCGGCGTGTGTCTGTGTGTGTTACAGGAAGGAGAGCAGCTTGTGTGTGTCTGTGTGTGTAGCCTCACACACACGAGGCTGACCGGCTGGTCACCAAGTCAGCGCCTGAAACTGGCTGCTGTGTCCCGCCGCCTCGCACATTCACATGAGTTGCTGTGGCTCGCGTTCAAGTGCCAAATCTAGATCTGATTTTAGCCCCCAAACATCACTCAGATCAAATGGGAAGTATGTTTTTAATGGAGTTCATGTCTGTTTGAGTTCCTGTGAAAAATGAGCTCAGTCTCTGTTTTGGGCATTTGGAACACAGAGGCTCCCCATTCTGCACAGCTACATCAACACATGCTCAGTGAGTGAAACCAAAGCAAATGTTCTGATTCCCAGTAAGAGATGCATTTATGGGAAATGAGAAAAAACAATGCGGGTTGGAGTCTCTCCCTGAATGGGCTCTGCACCAGATTCACTGATCCATCCAGTGTGAGCAGAAGCACCCGACTGATTCCCTGAGTTCCACACATCAAGGAATAAGAAACTTTCTTTTCCATTACGCTCAAACCCAGTCACTTGCACACATGTCTCCAGGGTGGGCGTAGTTTGCTGGCAGGCGGAGGGTGAGGGCCGCTACACTCGCTGACCTTTAACCGAAGCGCCAACAAGGTGTTTGAGCATAAAAACTACAGGAAACAGATCTGATCATCTACATCAGGATAACCTGAGAAGGTGAGCTGCAGTCCTGCTGCAAAGCTCTGATATGCAGAGCATCTCTGAGGACACGTTTCACTCCCTGCTTCCTCTGGAGCTCGTGGTGCAGCTGTTGCGATGGGCTGATGCTCCGGAGCAGCCTCACCAACCTGACCGTCAGCTTCTGCGTTGATCACCTGTCGTACCTGATGCACATCTCAGGAAGGAGCAGGTGTTGCCTCCTTTACAGTGTGGAGATTTGCAAAATCCAAATCTTTAATCTGAAACAAGGGTCACACAGATGGAGACAGCACAGTAAAGAAGCCAGGTGAGGAGCAGTCACATGATGGCACACAGATAAAACCAACGGGGGGGGGAGGTGTAGATTATAAGGTAATGGAACAAAGAGGGTGGGGAGGCAGGAAGTGAAACAGGCAGGACTGGGAGCACAGAATAAAACAGGAAGTGGCTTCAAACAGAAACTCAGCTGAGTTCAGCATGCTGTGTTTTAAAGCTATGTGTGCTCTCGGTGACACAGTAAGCAGTCTGCTGATGATCCTGGTGGCATCTTGTGTTGCCGTTGATCCTTTTATCTCCTCAGTCGGCCTCCTCAGGCTCTCAGCTGCTTACAGCGCAAGAGGATTATTCAGTTTCCTTGCAGGCAGACAGTGAGGTGTCTGCAGTCAGAGGAGGGAATGGATCGGTGTGGACGGGTGCAGGAGGGGTTCAGGTTGCTCCTGGTCCTCTGGCTGACGGCCGGGCCGGTGCTGGCTCAGGGTCGGCACCCTCTGCCTGTGCTGTGGTTGATGCCAGTCAGCTCTGGCTCGGGGAGGGAGAACCTGACGGTTGGTGTGGCCCCAGCTGTGAGACTGGCTCTGCAGGACCTGAAGAATCAACCGCCACCACTGGGGAACTATGAGATCCAGCTCCAGCTGCTCGACTCACAGGTGGGTTTCACACACATCTCCTATGGGGGCAACAGGCTGTTTGTAAAGCATTAAGTTGAAATGGTTGTTGCTTTAGCTTTTTGAAACCACATGAGGTGACTGAGCAGCAGCGTGTGCTCATCAGCCAAGAAGAAGCTCCGCCCTGCTTTCTGCTCCTTTGTAACTCTAATGGGACCTGAAGCTACAAACTCCATAATATTTCATTCAGTAAGAAACAAAACTGGTCACTGAGACCAGGAATTCATCAGGAGTTACTGAGCTCAGAGATGAGCTGAGCAGGAGGCTTATTTTCTAATAAACTTCCGCCCCCTGCTGGACATCAGAAATACTGCAGGTTAAAGGAGCTTCAGCACTGGCTTCACTTGTTGGACCCAGAAGCTGTGTCTATGTTTAGATACAGTTTATAGTCAAATAAAAATCAAATTCCAATATTTTTTCCTTTGTTGGGTTGTGCACATCTAGTATTACATTCATGTTCTTTCACTACTGAGTTCCACATAGCAAAGCAAAATTAATCAAAATAAATAAAAGAATAAAAAGGCAAAAAGATCAACGTCTTTAATTTTCCTCTAAACATACAATGAATCATTAGCAGCTGTTATTGATTTAATATACACATTTTGAATGTTATTAAAGAAAAATATGCACCAATCTCCTTTGAGTGGAAGGTGGGTGTCTGTAACATCCACATTCAGTACAGCCAAGGAGGAGAGATGTTTGCTATTTAAAGAAACTACAGCCAAAGCTAACCCGTGCAATAATTATATAAAAGTGACTGCTAAACTGGATGGCTGTGGCTCAGGAGGTAGCGCAGGTCACCTACTAATCAGAAGGTTGGTGGTTCAATTCCTGGCTGCATGCCAAAGTATCCTTTGGAAAGGTACTGAACCCCAGGTTGCTCTCTGACACAATAGCTGGAGTGTGAATGTTAGACAGTCAATACTTAGCTTAGATACATGTGGGTGAATGTAAACATGTTGTATGAGTGCTTGATTGGAGTAGAAAGGTTCTATATAAGAACTGGTCCTTTTGCCATTTCAGCTCTTGAACTGCAGATGTATAAGAAATAATATGAAACCTGACTCGTACCTCTGCGGCTCTCTTATGCGGTGGGGCACATTTTTCTAGCAGGTTTTAGGTCCACGTGTCCCCTCAGAGGGAAGGGTCGGCTCAGGATGAGGTAGATTTGAGTGACACTTCAAACTGTTCTATTTTTACCTGTTTTCCAGTGCAATCCCGCTAAAGCACTCAAAGCCCTGTTTGATGCCATGTGGGCGGGGCCGAAGTACCTGCTGCTGTTTGGAGGGGTGTGCCCACCTGTGACGGCGCTCATCGCTCGTGCTCTGCCGGCTCTCGGCCTGGTGCAGGTGCTCACTTCAGCCTCACTCTGGTGACGTAATGCAGCTGTGTTTCTCACAGGTAACTTCTGGTTTTCCAGGTGTCTTTTGCGGCCTCGTCTCCCAGCCTGTCCAACAGGAAGTTGTACAGAAACCTGTTCAGCACGGTGCCGTCAGACCGAGCCCTGAACCAGGCCATGGTCAAGCTGCTGCAGCGCTACAAGTGGACCAGAGTCGGTGTTGTCACACAGGAAGGACTCAGATTCTCTGAGGTGAACACTGGCCTGTGTATTAACATGGGCGTAGCTCCCAGAGCTGGAAAGTGAAGCCAGTGCTGAAGTGCCTGAAACCTCTAATGTCCAGTTAGGGGTGTAAAAGACATCTGATTATGTACACCTTATGGTCTCAGTCACAGCTTTAAAGTATTTCTGAATAAAACAGGAAGTTTATCTTGGAGATTATGGTCCCATTAGAGAGGGAGGGTCTAATCAGGCTTCAGCGTGCCGTGTCCTCTGATCTCTCACTGAGGTCCAGTTCTTGCTTGTCACCTTCGGTTTCAAAAACAAAGTTGAAAAAAACAGCTGGGCTTTGTCACAATGGCTATGTCCATCCTTTATATACAGTCTATAGTAGTGACTCTGAAATGATGAAGATTATTCATAAAACTGACATCATGCATTTTACATCACCATCAGTGCCTTTTTTATTGACCCATTTCATTCTCTGAATCAGAGCTGCGTTAATTACTCATCAGATGAACAGAAAGTTTAAACACACGTGTTGTGCTGCGACCGGCTTCAAACATAAAGTGGTTTGATTTTAAATTTGTTATAATCTCAGCTAAAAATAACAGCCCAGAGAGCCCAGTGAGGGGATGTCTCCCTCCAAACCTCTGTAAGGAGTGCAGGGGCAGAGGTGTATAAACAAACTGATTTTATTCATTAAAGAAAGAAATTCTTAGTTTTCAGCTTCTCACATATCAATATTTTCTCTCTCTCTTTTTTTTTTTTGCCTTTTATGGTGTTAAAACTTCACATTTTGCCATTTTCCCTGTTGGTATTTAAATAGGAATCTGAAACCTTTCATTTTCATAAGAGTAAGCACTAGATATTGAAATTTGTCACAACTATGCCTCCATACAGAGGACATACCGGGGAACACTTACTTCCTTTGCTGGGAAGAATTTTGTCTTTTTGGCAGAAGTGCAGAAAAGAAAACTTAAACCTTGAAGTCTTAAATGTACTTAAGATGTATTTTTGATTTATAGTTATGGAGTTCTCAAGTCTAACCAAGTTTATTTATTTAGCTCATTTTAAACCAACTCTTATAAAGGAGTGGGAGTGCTAGGTTAGGACAGAATCTGGGACCTTGGTCCGGTGTGCTGAGCCTTTCCTCATTAAAGCTCAGATAAAGCTGCTGTATGATTCCTGTGGTCTCTGTGCAGATGAAGAAGGATCTGATCAGGCAGCTGCTGAAAGCCAGCGTTCATGTCGCTGCCACAGAGAGCCTCTCTGGAGACATCTGCGGCAGCCTGAAGAAGCTGAAGGTGCAGCGCAGCAGTGTGTGGTGGAGTCACAGTGGCTGAAGCTGATCTGAAACTCAAGAATTATTATTTCTCTTATTTTGAAGGATGAAGATGTTCGACTCATCATCGCTCAGTTTGAAGACGAGTCTGCGTCTGAGGTTTTCTGCTGTGTAAGTATGCTACAGAGCCAAAAGTATGTGGACACCTCTGTGGTGCCACAGCAGCCTGGATTTTGTTTTCTCTGTGGTGTTCAGGCGTACAGACTGAACTTGTTTGGAGCTCGGTACCAGTGGATCGTAGCTGGTGGAGGAGCAGCTGGATGGAGGCTGGGGTGGAAGGTCTCCGGCTGTACGGCCAACAGTCTCCTGATGGCGGCAGACGGATCCATTCAGCTGCACATCAGAGAGCTCAGCAACACAAAGATGCCGGGAGTCTCTGGCCGGGTCAGGGACACATCGCACCAAAACAAACATTTCATGTGATTCATGCAAAAAAAAAAAAAAAAAAATCAGGTTTCTCGGAAAGCTGCAGGGAGCTCAATGTCTGCTGCTTTATGCTGCTACTTGGCCCCTAAACTTTAGTCTCATGGTGGGTTTGGGAGCTAGAAATTATTATGTCAGGACAAGAAGGTCAACTGCAAAGCAGCTCATTAGTTAGCTTGGTTAGCAGGCTGTATGACTTCACAGACTGTGTGCATTCAGTCTAAAAAAAATCAAGCCAAAAAAAGTGGAAGTGTGAGGACTGACTCACTTTTGGAGTCTGCATCAAGTGGTCATTAGAGGAACTGCAGTTTTTGGTCTTCATTTGCTCCCCTGATCTCTGCAGTACAGGTGGAGAGTTAGTCTGACCCGCAGAGATAAATCAGCAAAAACAGCAGGCTGAAATAAAGCAGAATTATCCTTTAATGGTACCCTTGCCCTGCAGACTTCTCAGGACTATCAGGACTCCTACCTCAGGCAGCTGATGCAGGAGAGGTCAGAGGTCAGCTTGCTGCACTCCTTTGCCTATGATGCTGTTTGGGTTGCTGCCAGAGCTCTGAGTCAGGCGATGGAAGCGGCGAAACGCAGAGAGAAATACAGCGCTCTGAGGAATGTGACGGTCAGCGAGGAGGAGGTGGGGAGGACGCTGCTGGAGGCCGTGAGGAGCACGCAGTTTGAAGGAGTCACAGTAAGCAGATCTGTGCACCTGAAACACACACCTGTCCTTACTGTCCTTACTACAGTCATACAGCTTTACCCGTCTGTAGCAACGTTGTGGTGATATTTAGTTACTCTGCTTTCTATAAACACATCGTTCCTGCAAAAACATAAGAACATCTGTGAAATGAGCTCTATGGAGAGGAAGTGGTCACCTAGCTTTTCAAATCAAAACACAGAGGTCCAGCTGGAAGGCTTGACGTCCATTTCACATGGATTTCTAAAAGAAAGAGCGCAGTACCTCCAATGGAAGGTCCACGGGCAGGGAATCTGTACTGGGTCGAGGTATCATTATGATGAAGCTGCAGCCTGAAGTCCCCTTTCCTCTGCTCTGCAGAGCACTTTGATCAGTTTTTTCTGCAGGTGCATTCATGTCACACCCGTGTTGTTCATCATGAATATCTGCATGTTTTCAGGGTCCAGTTTCATTTCGAAATGGGGAGAGAATGACGTCTATTGAGATCATCCAGTTTCAAGGTGATTAACTTAATTAAATTAAATTAACTTCCTAAAAATCATAATATTTTTACGATATCATCAAAAAGCAAAAACAGGCAGACTGTGTCCACATCTTCCCCCAAACTCTCTTTGAAACAGCTCCCTGACCAGAGCTCTGTGATGGTCAGTGTATGCAGAACATTTACGGTGCAGTGTGTGTGTTTGTGTGTGTGTGTTTGTGTCCTCAGTCAGCAGTGGCGTGTTGGTGGGAGAGTTCAGTACCAGCACCCAGCAACTCCGGATGATGAACCACCTGATCAGGTTCAAAGGTCAGAAATTAAACTTTACATTTTAGTCTGAAAGGCATTAAAAGCAGAACTGAGGCTCAGCACAAAAATGAACCCTGGTGATCCTTTTAATGGGAAAACTGGTCCCAGAGACGCGGCTCTAAACTGTTTATCTTTGCTGTAAAGCTGCGGTGGCTTCATGTCTCAGCTCTGGGGATCAGAGGTGAGCAACATGAAAAGCTGACTTACTGTTGCACCATAAAAGAAAATAAACTGCTGCCTTGGTGCTACCTTGTTGTATGATAAAATGATTTAGAAGACACATTTGTTCCTTCTTTCTTTATAAAAAAAAAAACAGCCATAAACTCGATGAGCCTGCAGTGTGACAGGCTGTACAATCACCCGACTAATCAAAGAGAAATTCATACACTGATCAGGTGTATTGATTCTGCAGGTCCAGGACCAGCTAAAGAGCAGACTACGGTACATCTGCAGCACCGTCACATCAGCCTCCTGCTTTACATCATCATGTCATCATCTACTGGTGTGACCATCATCATCACTCTAAGCGTTCTCTTCTTCATCATCATCATCAACCACAAACGCTGGTACGGCATCTGCAAGTCCACCGTCATGTCCCAGCAAACACTGTCTGTGAGAAACTGAACCTTCTATGCCTGCAGGCAGCTCAGCTCCAGCCGAGGATCCCAGGACGAGCTGCTCCTGCTGGGCATCCTGCTCTCCTCCTCGTCAGTCCTCTTCTCCGGTCTGGACGAAGCCTCGCTGTCTGATGGGATGTTGGAGGTCCTCTGTTCTGTGAGTCAGCCTGACCTGAATATTACACAACAAAACTTAAAACTTGCAATTCTGTCATAGGAACAGTCTGGAGGTGTAAAATCGAGTATTTAAACAGTCTTTGTGGTTTACAGCAGTGATTAACAAAATGTGGACTGTGGCCCCCTGGTGGACCGTGAAGGCCCTGCAGGGGGACGGCAGTATTAACAGAAATTCAGCTTGAAATTACTCAAGTATGAACAGTTCTATATTTATATAAATGTATTTATTTATATAAAAGTGAATTAAACTGGTAACAGGAGGTGGTTTGTGATTTTATTCATTAATCTGACCTAATTTACAGCTCTTGTATTGAAGTTTGTGTCCCAGTGGCAGCAGCACTTTACATATGTGTGGGTAGTTTTAGTAATTTTTTGCCAGCAGACTGTTTTTATGTTTTTTGGGTTAGGGTTAGGGTTCTAGTCAAGATTTTCTGGGATTTTCTGATTTTTAAATGGGCCGCAGAACTGTTGACTTTGGGAACCAGTGGCTTAAAGTTTAATTTCATTTACTGATCATTTAATAATGGCTCACACATTTTAGTTTTTCCAGAGTCAGTATAGTTGTAGGAAGCTGTGTTTCCTTCAACCAGAACCTGAAAGAAATGCAGTTTTTAACTCAAATTTGTGCAAAAGGAGGAGACTATGTTGTGAGCTACAAGAGGCATAAGGTTTATCTTGCAGAAGGTCTTGCAGTTTGGGGCCCCAAGCTGTCATGGAGAAGGGTCCCCCAAAATAACTAGCATTCAATTATAAAATTATGCTTTAATATAAAAAAAGTGCATATTTGCACAGCGGATGGAGGCTCTTTACACCAACTAAACAAGAACACTGTGTCATGGTCCTGGGCTGGTGGCCCAGTGTTTTATGTTCCTTTTGCATAGTTCTGTTTTTGTGTGCTGGTGTCTGTTATCCCTCTGTGTGTCAGTCTCCCTAGGTGTCAAGTCTGTGTGTACAGTGTTAGGTCACTTCCTGTTTTATTTTGGCATGTCTTTGGTCCTTGTGGTTTAGGTTTAGTTTTGCTTCCCTCGTTCCCTAGTTGCATTTCCCTGCCAGCTGTTTCCCATTTGTCCATTACCTGCTGTGTATATATCGTCTGTTTTCACTTTGTTCTTGTTGTGACGTCTTCACAGTTTTCTCGCTGTGTGGCTCTCTTTTCTAGCCTGTGTTCTAGTCCTTGTTCAAGTCTATAGTTTGGGGTTCCAGCAATAAAGCTGTGTTATTTAAGTTGAAGTCCGTGTCTGTGGTGTCCTCCATATTGGGGTCCTCAATCCTGCCTGACTCAGCGTTTCCCATGACACACTGTGTGCTTTACTTCGTTCTCATGTTACCTTTGGATGATCTAAGCATCATGTGCTGATCGAGTCTTGGAAATATTTTGGTTACAATTTTGGGATTCAGATCATACAAATGCTGGTAAACGATTGGAAACCCTTGGAGTGAAAGATTCATGACTTTAAAATGAACTGGCAATACG
>JAMQGT020002055.1:0-14991 GCA_024447675.2 Pterophyllum scalare
TTGCTGCTAAGGGTGGCCCAACCAGTTATTAGGTTTAGGGGGCAATCACTTTTTCACACAGGGCCATGATGGTTTGGATTTTTTTTCACCTTTAATAATAAACACCTTCATTTACAAATTGCATTTTGTGTTTACTTGTGTTGTCCTTGACTATTGTTTAAACTGGTTTGATGTTCCGAAACACTTAAGTGTGACAAACATGCAAAAAAAAACAGGAAATGAGGAAGGGGGCAAACACTTTTTCACACCACTGTGTGTATATGTATATATGTGTGTATATATATATATATATATATATAAATGCTTTTATATTAATATATTAATTTTATATTAATAAAATTAATGCTGAGTAAATGTTTGACACCTGACTTTTGTGTGGTGATGCACACACATCTGGCAGACATGTTTATACATTACAGATTTGGACACAGCAGCATTTACTGGGAAAAGGATGCAAATCAACAGGAGGTAAAGCTCTCAACATGGCATCAAGACTCAGGGCCTGAGGTCAGTGGAGTGGCATGCCAGACTAAGGAGATTACATCCTGCTACAGACTATCGAAAGGCTGCTCTTGTGAGTAGACACTGGCCAGCCAGAAAGATCATCATTCCATTCCATTCCAGGACTTGGTCCGAGTCGGAGTATGCTTCTTTCAAATGTTGAAACTTGATTTTTTTTCCTCCTTAGACCAATGGATTGCAAAACATGCAAATCATCAGCATTTTGCTTTTTGAAAAGCTGTGATAACATAAAAAAGTAGGTGTCATCTTGATCCTCTTGCACTATAATAAGGAGGATGGCGTAAATAATTCAAAACTGGACAGTAATGCTTAAGACTGACAGTAAGTATGACTTTTGTTTACCCAAAGAAATAAATAAAAAAACAAACAAAAAAAAACCAAAAAAACTAACCGGAATAGGCAAGTTCTCCTTCCACTCTTCAAAAGATTGCTGTAAAAATTCGAAGATGATAAATTTCCAACCCGAGTGTCAATTTAGCTCACAGGGTGAGCAGGCAACCTTATGCTGCTGAGGCTGAAATGCAGTGGCCAGGGTTTGAGTCCGACATGAGGCCCTTTGCTATGCCATCTAATAAAAGACCCTCCCCCTTAATTTTTTAAAAATTAAAGGTTTCCCAGCCTACAAAACTAACATATATTATAAAGACACCACAATGTTGGCAGGGTATGTGCCCTTTTTGTCATGACTGTCAAAACACTGGATGTGATCTCTGCTGCATTTTAACACATCTTCACCATGTTGTTTTGGCATTTAGTGAAATGCTGCCAAGCCTCATACTAAAAGAGAAGTTTAAGCCTGCAGGCACAGCTCTCACATTTGTTTCTATTTGACACATAGCTCCTATCTGCTCACTGCAAAGACCAATAAATAAAATGGAAACCATGCAAGTTTTTTGTCTAAGTGAGGTACTATGTAACCAACCACGGCACTTGTGGATCTACAAATGTGAGTATGCCAAGATCATCATGGGACATGCTTGTGTCTGATGGGGCCGCTGTGTGCTCACACTCTTTCAGTATTGTGGCTCTGGGAAGCCTCCAAGGCTCCTGCCAGAATACAAAATGCCAGATCGCAGCCATGAAAAAACAACTCCAAGCAGAGGGACAAGCCAGTGTCCAAGAAAAGAAAAACATCTTGTGTTGGGCCTAATTACTTCTGCTCCAAGATTACACAGTTTTGACCTCTCTCAAGCTTCCAGCACACAGCCTGATTGGAAACTGATGAGGACAGCATAAATACATACAGCACTGTTAATTATATTTAATGCAGAACAAGCAATGGAAAAATGTAGCCATTCACTATTCACAAGTTGCCTAATTATGTTTACTTATAATCCTCACAAACACCTAGATCATACAAATTGGTTTTAATCCAATTAAGCAAATTTTTTTCCAGTTAAAGTGCTCTCCACAGATTTTACAAACCAAAGTCTGTTTAAAGCTCTTGGGGAATATGTGGAAAAAGTTGGAAAAAGACATTCGTAGTTCCAGAAGTAGTTGCACAGAGTCAAGTGATGACACTCGAGTGAGAGTCTGTTATGGTTGAAGTGTTTCAAAATGAAAAAATCTGGGACTGTGAAGATTGAAAGAAGTGACCTTACCTTACCAGACTTCCTCATCTCTGCTGCTACAAGCGTAACACACCCAACTGAACTGCTGGTCAAGTGCACTGCCAAATTATTGTAAATGCACAATAATGAAAAATGAGTTCAGAATGTAATTTGACCATTTTCTACTATAGATAATCTGAATTTGGGACATATGCCTTTAAGGAGAATTGTACAGATTGCAGCATTAAGCACACAAATGTCCCATCTTTACTGGTACTGTACACATGCTAAGCAATGAGGATGCTGCTCACTGGATAAACAATGGGAGACATTTTAAAGCAGAAACTTAAAATCCTGAGTGGTAGCGGTTGCTCCAACTCTCCTCCAATAAAAGTCAATCATCTGCTTTATAGCAAGTTAACTTAGGAAACATTAAGGCCAATCAGGTTATTCCTCTGACCCATGGCAACAGTTGATGTTCATTAAAGCTTAATTAAATGCTACTTTATTTGCTAATGCTAATTAGCTTGCTTATGTTTGCCCTCCTGCTCTCTGACAGGGACGGTCGCATTCTCTTTCTCTCCTGCTTGCTGCTTGCTGTAAGAGCGCCTCTTACACACTGACCAAATAAGTAAAAGCCAGATCCATGTTGCTTAAAAAGCAACATGGATCTGGCAAACTGGGCCCTCAACACCACTGATCGTATTTTCTCCACTATGAGATCGGGGAAAGGAAAGCCCGCGTGTCTGAGTGGAACAGACCCCGTTGGATACGTCTACGACTCCTGGAACTCATGGAGACCTGTGTGCCTCACAGCTCTGGCGGTTGAGGACATGGAAGACGTTTACATATTCGGCTACTTGGTAACGGGATCTCTTCTGTTTGGGCTTGGAGGATACCTGATTTACCGGGAAATTAAGAAAATCTGGGCAGCAGTTCAGCATCTGCCGAGTCAACAGAACCAGATGGATGGGCTGTGCAGAGCCGTTCATACACTGACTCAGAGCCTGTTGGACCTGAGCTGCAAGCTGGATGCGTAGTCCAGCTGAGATCGTGCTCGCAGGTGACAAGGGATAAGATCTGGAGATAAAGTTCGGTTCTAAACAGTGAAGATGGTAACAAATGAATTTGGATAATTGGATTTATTGAATGGGTTCCCCAGTGAAACTGAAGGCTGTTGGAAAAATAACTAGAAGCCTGTTCCAAAACAACATCTGCATTATCAGGAATTCGGCTCCCTAGCCGGCCTTGAGGCTGGTAATCATATCTCTCTGGGACAATGTGTGATGGATGTTCTTCCCCTGAGCCCTCTCTGTGATTTGTGTGAGCTGGATCTGGTGTACCACAGCCGCTGACAAACATCCATCATTATCAGTGAACTGTTTTGGCTGGGAGCTGGCATCTGGCTCCACAATGCCCTGACCCTCTCGTCCCCGTCTGCATGCCCCCCCCCCACCCCCTGGCCCTCCCTACCCTACCACTGCTATCCGGCTTTAAATGTGCAAATATGCTTTGCTTAAGGTGATTTTTTGGACTCTGATACAGTGCTCAAGACGAGCACAGTACCAGATGATTTTTTTTTAAACCCAACTTCCCCACGGTGTGTCTGTTTTCCTTTTTTGGGGATTGACTGTACTAGCAGCGGTGGCTGCAGACACCCATCTCCCTTATGTTAGTCTTGTCTGTCCTTCTCTTAGATGGTTGTCTGAATGAAATTTCGTTATAATATGATGGAATGACGTTGTATAATTTGTTGTATGATGTTTAATTTTGTTGTAGGTATAATGACAATAAGTTCTATTCTATCTGTTATAACTAAATGCTGTGCCTACTTGCTAATTGAGTGATGGTGAACAGTTAGGCCTGAATTAGAGTTCTGTCTATGGTCTTTGCGGGGCCTACGTACGTAGCCGGAAATCTCCTCTGAAGTTTACGTGGTAATCAGAGCGGGCTGCATCAACCTGATGTGTAGTTATATTTCTCCAGAGGTGCATATCAGGTTACGTCGTATGTTACAGCGTAGGGTTCAGAGGGGATTTATGGTTACATACGTAATTATTCAGGGCTTATTAGATCGAAGTTACATTTACATATCATGCATTCAACGTGTCCCAGAGCGCCGTTTCCTAATGGGTTTGGGTACACAAAAACATTATAATCCAAGTGTTTTATTGATCTGATCAGCTGCTAACAGCACTTCCTATGTTCGAATATCTGTAATCACTCGTCAGCATGAATTATCACATTTTTAATGCAAGCTAACTACGACAACACTAACATCATTTTGTTGGCAATCACTGAATGAAAATGGTTGCAAAGAAGTATATGACACTGCACCGAAGAACTCCCTGTGATTTCTTTGTTGTGCCTTACCATTGCAACCAATACATTTCAAATGGTGCAACTTTCAGCAGCACATTCTTTGTTATATATAGATTTTAATCTAGTAACAGCCAACAACCTCCAGGAACCACTCATCAAGCGGTCAGGAAATAAACATATTTCCTGGTGGTTGAGAAGGGGTCACTGACTGCTCTCTAGGACTGTGCGACTGAGGCCTTAACTAATAGTAGGGGGCAGATTGAAATACTGAAATAAGCTTCAAAGCATCGAATCACCATTTCCAATGAGAACCTTCAAAAGCATGATGCAGACACAGAGTTAGACCTTTATTTAGGTACTGGCAGTCTAAAATTCAAATTGAAATTTAATGCAGAAAATAGATTTATTGAAATAAAGAGGGTACCAATATTACTTAAGAATAAAGACTATTTAAAAAGTTATGGCCCTGAAAAGAAAAAAAAAATGCTGTCTTCGCCAATTGCCCCAGTGATGTTTTGAACAAAATGGCATTTTTGGAACTGCTACACAAAATTTGTGCAGAGCTGAAACGGGAAACCACATTTTCTCAATTATGAAAAAAAAAAACTGACAAAGAGCAAGGACCCAGGAGGTAAAAAAGTCCCAGTATTTTATTTATTTCTATAGGCTGGCACCACACTTAAAAAATAAATCAAGCAGAGACTCACTTTTTAAAAATGATGGCTTTAATGCTGTCATTGATTCAACATTATCAATACAAATCTTTTATAAAGCCTGTTTCTGCACTTTATTTTGGTATCAGATTTGCAGTTTTTTTGGTTTGTTTTTTAAATCATTTTTACTGTACTTCAATGACAAATTTATTGTAATTTTGACTGAAATTTGTGAATTCTTCCTAAAAATTTACCCTATGCAAATGAGGAATGTATCAAGATGGTGATTTGAAGACGAATATGAAATTTGTTAACATTTTTTTATGATAATGCTAACTGAAGTTTGCCCAATTTTACCCATTCACTGAGTGGCCATTGTTTTCCAGTGGCGTTCACCTGGGCAGGTAACCATATGCACGGTTAGTAATAGAACCACAATTAAAGCTGTGGGTAGAGTTGTGGGCGAGCAGACTGCCGAACAAGATTATGATATATTGAAAAATAAAAAGTCATACTGTGTGTTATTTAGCAATTTTATCTCCATCTGAGAAAATCTGTGAATTTACTCGCAGTCTGCATAAACCCCTGCTCACTGATTAAGAGTACCACAGCACAATGAGCCTGTCAATGTCAAAGATACTTTCAGGAGAGTGTTTGAGGTCAGCATCATGAATAGTCAAAGGCTGAGACCATCACGCTGATAGACTTTCCCTGCAGGGATTAATAAAGTTTTTCTGCTTCCAATTTAAATTCCAATTCAACTTGGAAGGATGGTAAGGCACAACTTTAAAAGTCAGACTGTGAAACCAAAAACACAGACTTCATTAGCATGACATCTAAAGACCTAACCTGACCTGAGGTTGTGGTTTAAAACTGTAGTGAAAGACAGTGAAGCCTCAAAAACACTACTGAGTAACTATCACTTTCTTATAAGAAATCTCACTGTGCTGACTATCAAGAAAACAAAGGGTGTTTTTATGTTACATAATGCAGGCATGAAAATCTACACTGGTAACAGCATGCATGAGAATTGAGAGGAACTCCATAACATTAGACTGGAATGTGTTGCTATGCATACTGGAGCAAAGAAGGAAAAGGATTAGGAGCTTTGTTTCACAGTTATTGGATTTTGGCTCAGTGGGAATGGAAATACCCCAATGGTGAAGGGAAAACGAACACTAAACTATTCTTGTTAATGTGGAAAACATGACTCAGGGTAAACACAAATGACACATTAACACACGCTTTATAGAGAAGTTCAATTCTTCATACAGTCAGTTACTTCCTAGTATACTGGATCTAAAATGTAATGAATCATTGAGGCATTGAGGTGTTTTTTACTCCCCTGATTTCAAGCATCTGTTAGCTGCCGATGTTAAGACCTCTAAAATGAAATTTCCCCTTTAAATTTTAAATTCTTTGGGGCTAAGCTGAAAGCAAAGAGATGACACGAGAAAAAGAGATGATGTTGATGTGCAACAAGGGTCCCCTGCCAGATTTGAAACGTGGATGTTGCATGTCTAACTAATCTAAATGCTTTTTTCCTGGAATATTTCCAGGATTTTAATTAGTAATGTGAAAAAAAATGCCATGTACTCCTGCAAAGAAAAGCACTGCCTAAGAAGGAATGAAGCCCAACTGATCTCATATATCAGCCAGGCAATACAACCTTTATCTGCAGGTTTATTTTTTAAAAATGAGAAATGCAAAACCAGTGGCATAACAATGAAGAGGCAGATAAAGACACCAACAGCAAAGTGCACAACCAATTTCACTTAAACCTAAATAAAATGCTGTTCCATAAATAACAAAACATACTTGTATTTTAAAAAGAGGAGTTGGGAAAAGTGGGTCTGCATTCCCAACCATCATTTAACTAAGTTCTGTTTGAACCAAAAAAAATGAAACCATTAACTTCTGATCATAACGAGAGCTACAAACTGGAATCTCATTATGATCTCAGGTCAGTGGATTTTTGGGCATCAGGGAAAAGCAAATTAGATGAACCCCATTCATCAGCGCCTGCTGTACCTGAAATACCCATAAGCAAAAGCACAAAATCCTCAAACTGCTTCTCTGGGCAGGAGTGCACTTAATGCTGAACTGTCTGGGCAGCTCCCACCGGGTGAAAGAGTCTGAATGTGGTGCAGAGTGCTGATGGGTTTTAAGAAAATGTCAGTCTCACTCTTGCTAATGAGCTGTCAGAGTGTGTGTGCTATAACTGACCTGTATTTCCTCATAAGCCTCGTCGATAGTGGTCACTTGGTGCTGCTCGTGTAGCGCTGGCTCGTCGCAGAAGAAGCACACCAGACTTTTGTCAGTGAGGCAGAAGAGCTTGACCTTCTCGTGGTCCTTGCAGGGGTAAGAGCTCCTCTGAGCGTTCAAGATGGCGTCCAGTGGGAAGGCTGAGTAGCGCTCCACAATGTTGGACAACTTGAGACTCGGCGAAAGCAGCGGATCGGTGAAGGTCCTGCGGCACTCAGGACAGTCCCGTGTTCCGTGAGGCTCCTGTCTGCTCCAGTGCTCGGTGATGCACTTTCTGCAGAAGTAGTGCTCGCAGCCAAAGCTGACAGGGTCCTGGTAGATGCTGAGGCAGATGGAACACAGGAGCTCGTCCTTCAGAGAGCAAGCCATTTGCAAAAATGGACACTGAAAGGCATCTAAGAGGGCAATGTTGTGGAGCAGAGCACGCTTGGTTCAATCTGTAAGAAAGCTGTTGACTGCCATGTGGGAGTTGCCGTCAGGAATCTTGAGATTATTGTCTCTGTTGGGGAAAAAACAAACAAACAAACAAAAAGACAAACATACAATAAGGCACCTCAAACCTTTAATCAGAAAGCATTAAACTAAATGAGTTATGGGAACACTTTCTTTTAGTTACGCATTAACAAAACTGACATCAACAACAACCCATTTAATATTTAATCTAGAACACAAGAGCTTGTAGTGAGCTGTAATAGCACTCTACAAACTGATAACACTGGCTAATTTTTTGTTTATATATTAGACCTGTAATTATTAACAACAATGACACAAATCACAGCTTCCAGCTTCTCAAATCTGAAGATTTGCTTGTTTTTAGTCTTTTATGGCAGTACATTGAGTGCATTTTTGCTCAGTACTGTTTAACATCTCAATTAATTTGCAATCAACTGCACATTCATGGATAGTAAATACAATTATCCTAACTTTATTTGAAATGACTTCAAAATCTCATGAACTAATGAAGGTAGCGAACATAATTTGCAACATATAATTCAGCAGTAACATTTACCTCCGTTTTAAAGCTGTCATTTTTTGCACTCATTAAAGACGTTCTGCTATTTGGTTTCACTTTGCGAGCTTCCTCCTCACCTGGGGAAACACCTGACGTGCCTAAACGCTTTTACCAAACTACTTCTCCACTTTGTTGCGTCCATTTTCTCACTCTCGGAGAAATATCTGCTCATTTCTAATGGCAACAGTCTGCAGCAGTCAACCAAACCAACAGGCAAACACCTGCAGCAGTCAGTATTATCTCCGCTGCCGTCCACCTCCCTCCCCGGTGTTAAGAAGCTGCCTTTTAAATACCCTCCTGAAAAAGGGCTTCAAGATCCCGTGTTAATTTAAAAAAAAATAAAAATTTTTAAAATCCATATCATCTATCACAAACTATCAGAGGCCAACACATGATCTGTAGCTTAGGATATATACACATTATATAACATGTTTCATCTACCTTGCTCGCTGGCAGCAATTGTAAACATAAGCGACCAGGACCACGACACCGCCAGCCACAGCGGGAGGAGGTAGGGACACAAAAGAGGCATAACACTGATTTAATGAGGTACTTAATTTAAAAAGTGTATCTGGGGTTCCATGCGAGAAGAAAATACTTTTGAAAAAAGCCCTATTATTGACAGAAGTAATGAATTAAAACAACAAAGAGCCCGAACTCACCAGCCTTCTCTCAGCGACATCAGTGGCTCCAACCCAAGTGTCTTTCAGGAAGGGAGCAACACACAGCGGCAACGGATGCAACCAAATGTACCGAAAATAGGGGAGGAGAGGTTCAATCACATATAAAGTTCACAAGATAAATACTTTGCATCTATGGGTACAACTTAGAAGATAATAAGGCTGATATATATTTAAAGTAGTAATTTACACGATTTAGCTATTTGAGTACGAGACGGAAAAGAAAATTTGTGTAAAGTTTTACCCCCCTCTCCCAATGGAGCGGCTCGCACTGCCTCTCTCCTCGCTCACAAGCTGCCGCTGCTTAACTAATTACAATAAACAAATACACGGAAATCAACCACCAGTGACTTTTTCATACGGTCAGTTGCTTGACTTTTAAAAAATAAGATCAAGAACTGCCATGAAAAGTGACTGTCACTGCTAATTAAAAACATTTTTATTAGCCAAACGATAGAGTGTTGTAGTGCCCACCTTTGACCTGCAGGTGTCAGAAGCGTCCGCAAAAACAATGACCCTAATCTTCAGGTTCAGGTAATATGATTAACGATAAGCATTTAGTTTATCAAAGCGGGTTCCTTAAGAGTTATAGAAGAACTGCGGGCCAGTGTGCACTGTATAACTGTACTGTTCAGAATATTTAAAAAGAACGCAGCAGTTAAATTTATTAATACTGTAAAGAAGAGTGGTTCTGCTGAGACACTGATTAGGGTAAACCAGATTCTATCAAACTGGGTTTGCTAATGCTGAGAGGTCTGAATAACTTTTAAAAAAAATAAACACACAAATTGTGCTTCTCAAAGGCTAAGGATAAATATGTTTTAAACATATTTATGGTTATAAAACATATATTTTTTTGAATCCCAACTTCTAAGCATAAATGTATTTTGTGATTACCTTTGTAGACTTGTGTATTCCCTTTTCTATTGTGATAACTTTTAAAAGGGCTAAAAAATTTATTTCAGCTGCTGCTCTCTCTTTCACATAATCCCATTTGGGTTTCAGTAGGGCTGCATCAACAGCTTGTCACATCCTCTTTTACGATGTCTCTCTGAGACATGTTCACTTGTGTGAAGTTTAAAAGAGTAATTCAAGGAATAAGGCTATCAGTGGTTTTGCTGATGGCTAATGAAGCTAATGCTAGCACTAAACATTCGATCACACATGGCGCATTTTCACTCCTTCTCTTCCAGTCTTCAGGTTTGCACTGGGCTTCCTGGATTCTTCTTTCCTCATAGGCCAGAGTGTCCTTTGAGAAGGACAGATCATGAAGGAAGGATATTTAGCTGTAGTGAAGGGCCAATGAAGCTTTTGTGAAGCACTGAACCACTTGAGCCAATTGTTTTGAAAATGGGTTAATTACTCGAAGCTCCAATTACAGCGCCCTCTCCTGGAGAAGTGCAACGCTTGTAATTACACACGCATACAGACACGCACGTGGACACACACTTCAATGATCTGCCTTACTTTTGCAGAAAAAAAACTTTTGTTCTGAAGCATCTTTGCATTCTTTTAGGCACACACATTATCACCTAATATCATGATATGATGTTCTATTTACAAATAAAGATCGATGAATGTGTGTTGCATTATTAAGGAGAGTGTGCTGGGAAAACATGGCATAAATTAGGGTGTGCTTGTGTAACTATGGCAGGGAGTGATTTTGTGGGATGGGGAACGCTCAAAGATTTTTATTGAAGTACATTATTTTTTCTACTGTTTTTGGATTGAGCTGGTTTCTTTGAGCCATCCTTGTATCGCTTCTTTGGTCCCCCATGTGCTCACTTGCCCTAGGCCAATTCACCACATAATGGTCTTTTTGGCAGGCCACACTCTTCCATTCTGGAGAGGTGACCAGCCCAGCGGACTTGTGCCTTGCATAGTGCAGATGCTGCTGAGTTTGGACCGTTAGAGCGCTTCAGTATGGATGATCTTATCATGCCAGGAGATAGACAGCAGCTTGTGCAGGCAGTTCATGTGGAACTGGTTTAGTTTCTTGTGTAGCGCTCATAAACTGTCCATGTTTCACAAGTGTACACAGTGTGATGCTCTTTGTATACTAAACTTTCGACTGCACTGGCAGGATACCCACCTACCATGATATGCAGGCCAGGTGAAAAGGCAAAGCAGACTATGTTTAGATTACCTTTTCTAGATCCTTCATCAGGCCATGGAGGTGAGCAGAGTGAATCCTTAAAAGGGCTGCTCAGACACCCAGGGTGTCAAACTCAACTGTTGCTTGAGTCCAGTTGTGAGCCACCTTTATGCCCTGGGCCGCCTAGGTGCAGGTCCGTGACTATCAGCTGCCAGTGAATCCACACCTGTTGACGTTGCCACTTGCTTGTCACCACAGGGCTCTGAGAGATAGAGATGATAACATTCTGACTTGCGGTCATGGACGTGGATTAAAGTGAGGAGGAGTTGCACAATGTCGGCCTCACTCTGTCTTCTCATGTTCCACCATGGTCCAGTGGCACGGCAAATGGAACTAGGCACAGTGGATGACCAAGATGCCTTCAGTGTTCAAACAGCTCTGAGCGCTCCACAGCACTTTGCTCTCTGCACCATCAAGGTCGTTGAACCTTGATTAATTTCTTCCATCCACTCTGCCAGTTCCAGATTGTCATTTAAACGATGATTGGGACTCTAACACGTGCTACCGCTCCGGGTCAGAGCGGACATGGGACTAATGACTATTATGGGCTAACTTCACATTCTCCACAAACTCAGACATCTCTGTCAGAGGCCTAGCCACCGAATGTAGTTTTACGTTGTACCCAGTACCGAATCAAAATATGGGACAAGGCACCCATGTGTTAAATTGGGCTGCTTAGTTATTGATGTGTTATGAAAACTGTATAATTCCGTGCTTCTGAACCTTGAGCCATATCAGGAATGTCAGGATACTTACTCATCCCTGCCAGCCTGATCAACATACAGATTTATACTGATTTAGCTACCTTTTTATTATAATTTCTTCCTAGGCCAGTTCAGAACCCCAAGGTGTGTGTGTTTTAGCGTATAGCCCATATAACAAAACAGCAAATATTTACCAAACGCACATTTTTAATTCCAAATATTCTACTCCGATTCCACTACACTGAGCAGCCACAACAGTAAAACCACTGGCAAATGATGTGAATAACAATTATTATCTTGTTATAATGTATTCTCCTGGGAAACCTTGTTCCTGGCATTCATGTGGATGTTTCTTTGACACGTACCACGTGTTGAACCATTGTTGCAAATCACGCAAACAATGAACAGTTCTCAGGAAGGGCTCTGAGAACAGGAGAAAGTTTTTGACCCGGCCTCCAACCTCCCCAGAGCTTAAGGATCATGCATCAGCATGATACGTGAGGTCTCGAGGAACTGGAGTTCCTGTGTCATGGTCTGAGGGGTTTTTGGTGGCAGGTAGGGGACCTACACAATATTGAGAATATTTTAATGCTGTGGCTAGGTGGTGTGTTTCACATGAAAATATGCTGCCTTTTTTTTAACCCAACTAGCCAAAAGTATAAAATGATTACAACTAGCTTTAAACATTAAAATAAGAGTGAGAGAGATATAAGTAAGTCTCAACAGCCTAATCTCCTCATAGAGAAGAAGAAAGAGGATAAATGACCTTTAACGGACTTTTTTCCCCCATTTTGAACACTTAAGTAAATATGAATACTTAGTGTTTTAAACAGTTTTGCCATGACTGACTACCCTACAGTGGTTCCAAAAAGTACTTTGGCAGCTAAACCTTCAGCAAATGTTAGTTTCATAAGGTTATTAACATGTTAGATAAACTGGGATTTGATCCACAAAAGCGTTTACCAGTTGTTTCTAGTAAAAAAAAAAAAGAAAGTTTCTCAAATGTTGTCATTTGAGTAAACATGAACATGCCACTGGTATGTTTCATTGAATGCTTTTAAAACCAAACTGCAAGTTCTGAGAAAGTGCTTAAAAAACTGCAAAGATGTCAGAGGCGAGTGAAACAAGCTCAATGAAAAAGTCAAGCATTGTTTCTTTGCACAGTTCATAAGATTGGGGAAAAAACTGCTCTGTCTTCCATCCTTCACAGTTGTTTAAAGTTTTAAAGAATTTAAAAAAAAAAGGAGGGCTTCTGACTGAGAACATAAGGTATCAGGCAGACCTAAAAAGTGCAGCAGCAGATTGGACTGAATAATTGTCAGCAACAGCAAGAAGAACAGATGTGAAACAACAACAGGGATCACTTCTAGGATAAATGAGACTTACTAAATTCAGCTAAATTCACAGACCATTTAAAATAGGATCAAGGAATTGGGTTAAAAAAGGAGACCTTTTTAGGTGCGCTTTTCCAGCAGCTTGTTAACACAAATATCTAATTAGCTGATCACATGGCAGCAACTCAGTGCAATTAAGTGGTCAGAGATCAC
This sequence comes from Pterophyllum scalare, assembly GCA_024447675.2. Taxonomy (NCBI): domain Eukaryota; kingdom Metazoa; phylum Chordata; class Actinopteri; order Cichliformes; family Cichlidae; genus Pterophyllum; species Pterophyllum scalare. Next base: position 13,411 of record JAMQGT020002055.1, read on the forward strand.
CTGCTGAAGTTCAAACTGAGCATCAGAATAGGGAAGAAAGGTGACTTTCGCACCAACACGCATGGTATGTTCATACGGGCTGGTCTGAGTATTTCAGAAACTGCTGATCTACTGGGATTTTCCCCACACAACCATTTCTAGGGTTTACAGAGAATGGTCTGAAAATCAGAAAATATCCAGTGAGCAGCAGTTCTCTGGGTGAAAACCCCTTGTTGAGAGGTCAGAGGAGAATGGCCAGACTGCTTCAAGCTGATAGGAAGGCAGTGGAAATTCAACTACTTGTTATGCAGAAAAACATCTCTGAATGCACAACACATCAGTCTTTGAAGCAGATGGGTTACAGTAGCAGAAAACCACAGTGGGTGCTACTCCTGTCAGCTAAGAACAGGAAACTGAGGCTGCAATTCACACAGTGGCTGCAGTGTGTCAAAATATGGACCAAATCTCTGAGGAATGTTTAGAGCACCTTGTTGAATTTATGCCACAGAGAATTAAGGCAGTTCTGAAGGCAGAAGGGATCCAACCTGGTTCTAGCAAAGTGTACCTAATGAAGTGTCCAGTGATCATATGTGACTGAAGTGGATCTTTTAGTGGGACAAAAACATACCAGCCACCTGTTGTAAAAATGTTTACCCATGAGGAAATTAAAGTCAAAGAATGCCACTACTTTGTTTTAGTGTTGTGAAGCACTTTGTGATTTATGTCTTGAGAGGTCTTATATAAATAAAATTTTACTTACTTACTTACTTTCAGAGCACTGACCTAAATCCCACAGAGCACATGTGGCACAGAGAAGTGTGAATGAATGGAAATCTTTGCCCTCTGTCACATGGAGGAAACCACAGCTATTTCAACTTGTTGAGTTCATGCCCTGATACCATCAAGTAGTTCTGCAAAGTGCAACCTGGTTTCGGAAACACTGTGACTGAAATCTTTAGGGAAGCCACTACTGTATGTCCAAGCATTTTTGCTTATGCATCTGTATGGATATATGTAGAATTATTATTTTTTTAAATAGAATTTAAAGTGTAGCTGTGCCATTTTGCTTCAAAATAACATCTAGTGTGTGAACATAATTAATTTTTCAATGTAGCTTTGGTATCCAAACACTTTTTTGAGGCAACTAAACAACAAATACATTAGAACAATGATGTATAGTAACAATTGAAAATGATTCTTTCAATGAAAATGTACACAAATTACACCTTTTCTGACAAACATTGGTTATAGATGGTATGATTTGTAACATTTCTAATGACATGAAAGTTGATTTCAGTATTAGGATGACTGCAAACTACACCTCTTTACATCTTTTTAATTTGCCATTGCTTGATAATCAGTGAAGGAAAGGCAATATTTACATCTTTATTTACAGCATTTATATATATATACATATAAACAAAAAGTAACATTTTATCTTTTAAAGATGGAAACAGTTTTTTGTATAAAAAAGTATATCTATATATATCTACAGTGCAAGTACATTCATTTAGCCAGTCTTGTCTTGTATCATAACATCAGTCTTTCATGGATATGACTCTTGCTCTATGTGCTCGGTGCAGTAACTGGAACTCTCCTGCA